>QGOI01001849.1:0-11666 GCA_003313885.1 Boletus sp. MG55 | reverse complement strand
AGTAATACTACCAATACCCACTACTTAACTTGTGTAAAAATAAGGCTTTCTTTGTAAAGGGATCCTGGGCTTTGGGTGAAATTGGTCATTTATAACATCTCCAGCCTTGGGCCCATCAGCGTACAAGTCCACGGGAAGGAGCGGAGCCTTCGAAGCCCTCCGAGTCGTTGAACCGAGCTGAACCGTGAACGTCACATTGTCATGGTTGAACTTTGAACATTGAACTTTAATGAGGGTGCCTGAATATCGACGGCCGGCGCCCATAAAGTCACAAGACTAGGTCGGTTCGCTACAGACGAACCAAGTATAAACGTACGATACACACGCTATCGTCATCGGTGTGGACTGCGCAATGCGCAGCAGACGATGACGAGAAACGGCCCTGAGTCGGGTTATGGACGGCGCCAGCACCCGGCGATCACGTTGACACGAGAAATGTACATTGGGAACGTGAGGAACCGTCCTCTTGATCCGGGCCGGCGCGGCGTTACGCTAGAAAACCGATTGTGATCAGTGTCTCGCCCATCCATTATACATCATGACTAAAGCACACCGGCCATGACAAACTGGAAGAGCGTCGTCATACCATATCGTGGCTCTACCAACCCGAAGCAACGTGTCGAGCGGAGCGGAAGATGAAAAAGTGCCCTGAATCGCGAGTGTGCATAGAGGACAAACGCGAGATCCCCGGCGAGGCACCTGCATAGTCTCGTGTTATCCGATATGACAAGGGCCGATAAAGATGGATGAACGTGCATCGTCTCTTCTTGTTCCGTCACTCAACGTGCTTCCGCGCAGTAGAACGTCACGACCAAGTTGCAGATAGCGGCTCAGACCTTACTCACCTTTTCGGCATACTAGTAGTAATGACACCATTTCGTCTGCTCCTCAGTGCAGTCGCCATCCGACTCGCCATCTACCCACCGGCGGCAATCTGAGCAGGGCACCACATCATGTTCGGTGATTGAGCAGCTCCAGCAGCGCTCGTCGGACAAGTACACCCGACATGGGTGCCTTGCATTGTTGGACGTTCCTGAAAAAGCTGTGAACGTTTGCCTGATGCGCCTTGATATCCTCCACAGTTGTCACAAAGACTCCTTCGTCACCCTATCCGAACGGATGCACCACTTTCCACCCGTCTGCGTGGGGCAGGCTTGAGCAGATGTGGATTGCTCGCGCGGGCCAGCTGGGCCAGCTCCCTTGTGCCGAGGGCAGGGTGGGCAATCCATGCGACACACCGGTGGCCCATAGTCTCCCTGAAGCGTCAAAATCGGCACGTAGAGCAATAGGTGATGGTACGTCTTATCTCTTTTTTTCGAGGCACTCGGAAGCCATGCCATGACCGGTAGCACCATCCACGATCGACGATGAGCATACATCAACATTGACGGTTAGAGCTGAGCTTGTTGCTTTTACGTCACCACCGGCGCAGTTCCGCAGAGGGGAGGGACAAAATGGGCGTGGAAACGAGTCGACGCGCCAGAGGAAAGTCGTAAACGGTGCCATGTTTGATCAATAGGTGCCTGTTGTGTTGGCTTCTCTGCGTAAGCGTCGATCGAGTGGCTTGACGCGCGTAGTACATAACAGAAAAGGGAGTCACGGTGCTATTCTATGATCTGCGTCAAGATCAAGTCCAAAAGCTGTATCATCGCACATGAACGAGACAGCACCAGACCGGATGCTCGCGGTGACCACGCCGTACCAAGTACTACAATATCCAAGAAGGAAAAAGAAAAACGGAACAAGCATCAAAAAAAGAAGATACATCTAGTACACTAGTGTCCGATTCAGCACCGATGGAAACCGCCTCGTATGCCGGCCCGACAGTCCAGCTAGCTAAGCCGCACTCCCTTCCTCGCCATCGACCTGCATTTTTTGCCGTTCCTCTGGATCTAACCAGCTATCCTCGACAGTCGCCTTCACCCTCCGTACGTACTCTTTCATGTTTTCCCTGTACAACTGCGCGGCCTCGGCGTTTGCGGGGCTGTTTGGATTCGGATCGTGCAGCAGACTCTGGATGGAGGTGAGGATCGCGGCGACGTCGTACGTAGGCGACCATCGGTTTTGGAGAATGTCGAGACAGAGCTCGCCATTGGCGTACACGTTTGGATGGAACATGCGTGACAGGAATTTCACCGTGGGCGGTTTGTTGGGGTAGGACTCGTCAAAGGTCAGCAAGAGCTTGAACGTGCCGTCCTCGAAGGGCGTATCGACTGCTCGGGGTGTGTCGTTTGTCGTGGAGGCGGAGAGGTGTCAATTGGAGCGATGGCATGGGGGGGCGAACACTTGCCTGGACCGAATATCACGGCGTTCCATACCATGATGTTATCGGGACATGGGCTTCCTGAGACCCCACTGGGCGGGTCGCTCGACAATCGTTTAAAGTCGCGAATAAGGCGCCGTCTGCAGTTTGTGGACTGATGTCTAAGTTGTTTACGTGAACCTAATGTCGCGAAATGGAAAAACGTACCATGATTGGTATATGAGTGAGTGCTACAAGAGGAATAATACAACAAGTCAAATGCTGCGCGGTGTAGACAAGATCAAAGAATACAGTTCGCAGGCTCCGCCACTTTGCCCCAATCGGTTCCATTTGTCAGCCACCAGACCCTAACCCCAAACTGGGGTTCCTCAAGTTATCATGATCATTTCTTTGCAGTCGACTGTTGTACAGACTTTCCGATTACCCAAAGCAGAAAACGAAAGATTAGAGATCTTCCGGTTTGTTCAAAAGTCTTCCTTCCATCCCACCCTCAACCATCACTACTTGACCAGTGACATGACCGGATACCGTTGATGACGACAAGACCACGACTTGATTCGCAACGTCCAAGGGTGTCGCGACCTTTTTTAGAGGTGTCCTGAGAGTATGGCGTTGAGGGGCTGACGGCCAATCTAGCAGAAACTGGGGGCACTCACGTAGCAAGCGCGCCGTAAACCACGTCAGGGTCTGCCAGAGCGCTCTCCGCCATGGGCGTTCTCACCCAACCCGGGGCGACCGTGTTCACTCTGCCTTTTGGGGCGATCTTCACGATCTCGTTCTTCAGCGACATGGTGAAACCATACATCATCGCTGGAAGCATACCCGACGGTCAGATAGGTCCGACATGACGTAGACATACGCTCACCGCTCTTCGTGACGGCATAGTCGGCATGTCCTGGTTCGCCGTACTTACCAGCAGTACTCCCAATCAACACTATCGCCGCCTTTTCCTTTGCCTCCGGGGTTGCGTTTCTCAATAGTTTCAGATATTCACGACAGACCAAGAAAGACGAAGTGAGGTTGGTCGAGATGGTACGGTTCCACCGTTGGAGAGTCATGTCTGCCACCGGAACGTCCTCCGTGGGCCAAATTCCGTGATTGACGATGAGGACTTGCACAGGACCTGCATGTGCGATGGCGGTGAACATATTCGTAACAGATGTTTCATCAGAGAGCTCGGCTTGAACCGCCTGCAGATTGGAGTAGGCTTTCGAGAGCCTCCCCAAAGGCTCGTATTGGGTATTGTAGTGGGCAGTCACCTCGGCGCCAAGCGCTAGAGAGTCGAGTTGATTAGAGGGGGGTAAATGAAGCGCAAGAGGGCCGTGTGGACTTACAGCAGTAAAGTTTGGCGGTCTCGAGGCCGATCCCTCCACTTGCACCTGTCGATCCATGGGTCGATCAGCTCGAGGACAAGACGTCAGAAGTGCCGTACCTGTGACGAGAACGTGTACGCCTTTGAGTCCAAAGTCCATGAGGTCTCGATTGAAGTGCAAGGTACTGTGAAGGTGGTCGTAAGTGGTGGGAACGCTGTCAATCAGGCCCGACGTGCCTTGCGGCCTGTACAAAGATCGTTCTAGACCATCACCTGAATCCAGGGACCTGGGGTAGTTGACCAGGTTTCAGCAGCCTGGGAAGTTAGTGTCGCTAGCCAATGTGGAAACGAGGTGATGTGATCTAAATGGAAATAGACACCGAGCGAGAAATACACACGCCTTCAAGTTACCAGAACTGTAGATGATGATAGGATCAGCCTACTGTCTCGCCGGTAGTCGTAGCGTGTTAATACGACCAAGATCGGTCTGGCAGAGGCAAGATAAAGAGGTCAGCGTCTCGATTTGGCACTGATCTCGGCACGAGATCCGACTCGGAATGCTTGATTGGCCTAGGTTGTGATGCGTCAAATACCAAATATCACTGCCGCCTTGCAGCCAATAGGAACTAGGGGGCGCCGCTGGCGTGAAACGCCTTGCTTGTAGCTGTACCATGATAAGCGACGAGTACCATTGACAGACACATCTTCAAATTCTCGAAGACTTTGGTTGACCGGAACGTCAACGAACCGGATAGTGAACACGCACAAACGCCTATTATTTCTTTCTTGTGAAAGGACCAGGAAATGTTCAACGCGCATTACATCGAAATTGCAAGAGGTTTTCTAGCACTAGGAGACTTTAGGTGGCAAACGATTACAATATATATTTGCGAATGTGTACGATTTGCACACGGACCGAACCTGGAAAGACCTTGCCAAGCAACTTGAAGGTGATCACCGGCACCATGAGCTGATTCGCTGCCTCAGGCTCGTCGCTGGCAAATGACCTGCGAACGTTTGCCCCGGTAACCAAGACACCCAAGTAACTCTCACACTGGCTGAACCAGCGTTCAAACGTCCGAAGTAGATGATCGTGAGGCCAAACAAGACTGCAATACTACAGTACTTAATGTCCGTCTCGTCAGAGGGGTCCTACCAATGGGGCTCGTGGGAAACACGTATAGATGACGTTTACGTTTTTTTTGATCGCCTCCTTATCTCCATTAGCTTCGAGAAGATATGGACGCTATTATAGACGTTTCAGCAACGTCATTATACGTCTCGCTACTGTCCATCGCGTTCAGCCCCACCGCATGGAACATCGTCGCCCGTAATGGTAGGCCAACTTCAAAGAACCCTCTCGGACCGACCGCTCACCCGAATGGGGCCTCGCGCAGAGTATAGGAGAAAGACCATCACCCGCATATTTGGCGGTAACGCACGTTATGGTTGCTACTTTCTCGCTGCGTTGATAATCTCGTTTGGCATGTTGCGCGACCAGTTGTATGTTTTTCCCTCTCCGTCTGCGCCCCCTAATCTCACTCGCCGCGACGCTGGCATAGGTACCGGCGTGCATTGGCCGACCAGCCTCGTCTGCCGTTACTTCCTGAGCCTTATGCGTCCATATTGCCTGTCGTCATGTTCGCGATTGGCCAAACCTTGGTCGTTACCTCGACTTACGCCTTGGGGATCACGGGGACATTCCTTGGGGATTACTTTGGGATCTTGATGGATCATCGCGTGCAAGGATTCCCCTTTAACGTTTTAAGGGACCCCATGTACGTCGGAAGTACGTTAAGTTTCGCCGCAATAGCTCTGTGGTAAGCTAGTTTCTTCCGGGTTGTTTACTTCTCGAAGCTAAATTGAGCCGTGTGATGGAGGTATGAACGCCCGGCCGGTTTGTTAATCACGTTGTACGTGTATATTACATACGTCATTGCCATGCGCTTTGAGGTGTATGTCGGATGTGTATCTTGCCTCTTTGCCAGTCACTGACCCACCCGCAGTCCATTTACTGACATGATCTATTCCAAACACGCAGCGAAGAATGATTGATCTTTCGGGAAACCTCACGACGACGTGTGTTCATTCAATGGGATTGCTCATTGACCGACCTCTCGAGTTAGAATATCTTATAGGTATTTATTACACAGTTCTGCCAGCTTATATGGACATCTGTACGAGCATAAGGACAGATAAATAGACAGTATTAGATCCACTTCACCTTTGGTAGTGTTGAGGAATGGCCCGAGGTTACCTGCTCCCGCCGATCAACCCTACCCTTTCTTCGTTGTCGTTGGTATCGCCGTCCCCGAAGACGGCCGTCCCGTTGTCTATGTCGTATTCCAATTCGTCGAAGCGCGTCATGAATGGGATATGAGGTGTCTTGGAAGCAAGGTGAGGGTAATATTGCCTGTATGAAAAGTAGGCGACGCCGAGGCCAAGCGCAGACCCGATGAACACGTCCTCCCAATGGTCTGTCGTATCGACTAGGAATTAGGAACAGGACTAAGCATTATGATGTAGGACGCACGTCGGTAATCCATGGTACGCGAGATCGCCACCCAGGAGGCGATTCCGAGGGGTAGCAACGAGAGCCACACCTTGCTCTGCATGAGAATGAAACCTATTCAGTATTCCTCTTGTTAGGACTTGGAAGGTGCTCACGGCGTATCCACGAGTATCAAACAGGTGGAGCTTGCCAACAAGGTAGAACGCGAGGAATCCAAGTCCAGCAAAGGATACTTTGAACGCTATGTTAGTCACGCCTCTGGATCACGGGGCAGACGGACGTACGGCTGGAATGACCGCTAGGGAAGCTACGCCAGCCATCGTCGAGGATATGTTTCGACGTCTGAGTGCAGATGTCGACGGTCGACAGGCCCCACAGCGGATCTTCAGAACCGGCCAAGGGTTGACAGCGCGAGATGAGGTCTATATAGTTGGAATTAGTACGAGTAATCCATCCGCGACGCGGGGAGTTCACCGGGACGAGGACGGCCGACGGAGACCTTGACAAGCTGTGTGATGGAACCGGTGATGGTGATCGACAACCACACTGAATAGGGAGCGACGTCAAAGACAACAAGGTGCGTGAGAAGGAAAGGGACGCACGACCGAGAGTGCTATGGTGGAGATCCCACCATGATCGTGTAAACAGCAGATTGACGACGATTTGCACGCCCAGGGGGAGTGTGGCGCCGAGGAACCAGAGTGCATTTGGCTGAGGCACCTTGATAAGAGTGTAATGCGACAGGAACGACAGTATGACATACGCCAACACGTTGATCGACTGCATGGCTAGAATGAAATGACAATGTTCCCGGTGAACGCGCGACGTTGACTTCAAAGACCTGACTCACGGGTGTTGCAAACTGCCAGCACGTGTCAAGCTCGACGATGACGGGACCGTAAGACGAAAGAGACTCACGAGAGATCCGTGAGTGAGAAGTGTCTCTTGAACCCAGAACTATATTTGCTGATATAGTTCAAGACCCACCTGCCGACATCATCAACGCGGTTCGCTGCAATTCGTGAACGAGACTGCGTACCACAAAACAAACGTGACGATCCTGAAAATGGCGCGGTATGCCAAGCGTCAGAGCTGTAAAACCGTCCCATGTGGTCGCTCACCAATCCGGGGCATAAGAGACGATGACTTGACGGAGACTGGGGCCTCTGCGGAACGGATTCATGGTGGGTGTGATGTGGGAGAAAGAAGGCCTTGATAGCTCGAGTATTCATGGGTATATTTTTGACATCCACGGCAGCCGTGGCACTGTTGGCCATCCGAGATTGACACGTACGTGAATGTCAACTTCGCGGGCAGTGCACAAGCATCGAGCCTAAAACGGCCGCAACACTTTGTCTGATCAAATACGTCCACCTCGAGCGTCCTGGTGCTCCCAAAGCACATCGCCTTTGGTTTACAGGTCTGTCTACCAGCTTTCGCGTTCCCACGGTATTGGCTCAACTTCAGCTGCTCAAGTCTTCAGGCTTCCTTTGGTGGCGTGGACGGTTCGCTGGCAGAATTATGAGCCTCACTGAGTCGACAGCTCACATGGAGTTAGTCGAATTGGCCTGGTGGGGTTGAAAGACCTCCAGAAGAATCGCCCGGTAGTCCGTTTCGACAGACTTCACCCAATCGGATACTTTACTGGGACATGCCTAGGCACACCACGACCGTAGGATCGTAGCTAACGTCCGTGTTCAGTAACCCCCTCCCCGCGATCGGTGAATGTGCCGACGGCTAGCAAGGCAGGCGATTCTCTGTCACTCTGGAAATAGTCGCATTCGCCATGTGGAATATATCGACTCCACGCGTACTCTCCAACTCTGTCGTGTCTCTTGCGTTCCTCTGGAAGTCTGTCCGAACAGATATTCGAGACACCGTCGTGCCCACGTCTCGCTGCTGGTATCTAAAAGGTTGTATCGAGACCTGTTATCACTTCGTGGCGTTGATCGACAGCTGCTATGAACCGCTTACGCATGTTCCACGAGTCAGCGATACTTTATCCGTTTCCTGATTCCCCAACGTTGATGTGCTCGATGTATGTCTCCAGCGTGTTTCGTATTATCCATAGTACAACATATCCCATTCCAAGTAGTACGTGACCCGGATGCAAAAACCTCTAGCTGTTTTCCGCCAATGCGACTCCAGGATGCAACTTTGCCCCTTGAAGCAAGCCTCTAAGTCAATCCATGAGACGTCGAAAGGGCTTTCCGTGCACATACGCCTTGCGCCACTGGATGTCGCTCATGGTGTCCCAAAAGACATCCAGCAAAATATTGCCCGTCCTCGGCAGTGCCTCCTTCGTGTCTTCTGGAGTCGGAATCATAAGGGTCCAGTAGCTACTAGCCAGCCAGGAACAACAGCACAAGAGCGGCATGACCGTGGTTCCTTCAAAGTCTATCCACGATCAGACTTGCCTTGTTACCATATCCCGGATTTTTCGTCGATCTGGCAGTTACAAGTTCGGGCTAGGGTAGTATTATATTAGAGACATACTTCCGATGGCGACATACCAGAAGTTATAAAGAAGATTTTCATTAGGATCTATTGTAACTGCGAAGGTGATTGCTTTTTCCCATTGATTTCGTCTAGATTTGCATTCTAGACTCGCTAGAAAAGAGGCAAAGGAAGATGGACGTTCCTGACGAAATGTCTAGTACATATTGAGACCCCGCACTGCGGGGCCGGTGCATTATTGTTTATACCAGCTATATTTCCGTTACCACCACTGTCGGCGTCACCGAACGTCGACATCCAGACATTCGCGACAGCGACTGCATCGTATTCGTGCTCAGCGCCGACGGTCACCTTCAGAGTTGTACTACGTGTAAACCACCGGCACTCCAACGTCCATGAGCATACGAGCACCGCGCAAAGGCGAAAACTATGAACTCAGCGTCGATCTTAACAGCGAGTACCGCGATAAACGCAAGGATGCGATCAAGAGAGTCATAGCATCCATGACCGTCGGAAAAGGTGCGGCAATCCACCCTGGATATCCTACACGACGCCAACGTTTCGAACAGACGTGTCTGGTCTCTTTCCCGATGTACTCAAAAACATGCAGACAGATGACCTCGAGCAGAAGAAACTCGTATACCTATATCTCATGAACTATGCAAAGACCCAACCCGAGCTCGTCATATTGGCCGTGAATACGTTCGTCAAGGATTCTGAAGATCCTAACCCTCTCGTTCGGGCTCTCGCCATCCGCACGATGGGCTGTTTGCGCGCAGAGAAGATCATCGACTATCTATGCGATCCATTACAACGTGCTCTCAAGGACGAGAATCCCTACGTTCGCAAGACAGCCGCACTCTGCGTCGCCAAGCTGTATGATCTCAAACCCGAATTGGTCATCGACAATGGTTTCCTCGAACAACTCCACGAAATGATTGCAGATAGCAATCCCATGGTGAGTTTCGTTCGTTTTTAGTATCGATCTGTGCTGAACGTCGCGTAGGTCGTCGCGAACTCGGTCGCGGCTTTGACGGATATCCACACAATTGCCGCCTCAAATCATTCTCCACCCCTACCTTCTGACCCAGCTTTCTTCAATATCACGTCATCCATACTGAACAAACTATTGATCGCACTAAACGAATGCTCAGAATGGGGTCGCGTTGCAATCCTAAACGCCCTGGCACGTTATCATGCCCAAGATGACAAAGAGAGCGAACACATTTGTGAACGTGTCGTCCCTCAATTCCAGCACGTCAACGGAAGTGTTGTACTCGCGGCTGTCAAAGTGGGTTCATTGCAATCACATCCGCCACTTTGACGCATGTATTCTCAGGTAATCATGATACACATGCGTAGTATAAGGCGAGATGAGCTCTCAAAACAGCTGGTCCGCAAGATGGCACCGCCTTTAGTTACCCTCCTATCATCACCTCCGGAAGTTCAATGGGTTGCATTGCGCAATGTCAACCTGCTTCTCCAAAAACAGTCCGAATTGCTCTCCAACGAGATGAGAGTCTTTTTCTGCAAGTACAACGATCCACTATACGTCAAGGTCGAGAAGCTGGACATCATGGTGCGGTTAGCGAACGACAGTAACGTGGATGCGCTCTTGAGCGAACTAAAGGAGTCAGTATCCTCTTTGTTGCCGCTTCTCAAATGTCGAGTTTTGTCTTGACAGGTATGCTTCGGAAGTTGATGTCGATTTTGTACGGAAGAGTATCAAAGCAATAGGGCAAACCGCCATTAGCATCGAGAGCGCTGCTGAACGATGCGTTAACGTACTGTTAGATCTCATCGGAACTCGCGTGAGCTACGTTGTTCAAGAAGCTGTGGTGGTAATGAAGGTATGCGCAGTCTACGAGGTAAATAAGTCGTGATTTCTGACGAGAACAACAACATAGGACATCTTCCGGAAGTACCCTTGCACTTACGAAGGCGTCATACCCACACTGTGTGCCAATCTCGAGGAACTGGATGAACCAGAAGCAAAAGCATCGCTGATATGGATCATAGGAGAATATGCGGAGAAAATCGATAACGCGGATGAACTGTTGAGTACATTTGTGGACACATTCACCGAGGAATCGTATCAGGTGTGTACCTCCCGTGAGCTGGTGACGGGTACCGTTACTGAGGCTTTATTAGGTGCAATTACAAACCTTGACGGCAGTTGTCAAACTCTTCTTGAAGAAGCCTGACTCGTCACAGGGTGTGGTACAACGAGTGTTGAATACAGCAACGAAAGATTGTGACTCACCAGACGTGCGCGACCGAGCGTATATTTACTGGAGATTGTTGTCCACGGATCCCGGTGCAGCGAAGGTACGCTTGCCAATGACGTCTGCGGAGTTGAGCTGATGAACATCTGCGACTTACAGGCCGTCGTTCTGGCGCACAGACCACCGATATCGATTCCGCGAACAACGGTGCCACCAGCGATGTTAGAAGAACTTCTGGGAGAGGTCTCAAGTTTGGCTAGCGTTTATCACAAGCCGGCTGAAACATTTATCGGCCATGGCCGGATAGGTGCGGACTCGGTTCAACGCAAGGGATCAGAGTCCGTTGTTTTATTTGTATGTCAAGCTCTCCGCTGAGTGTGGCGTACAGGTTATCAGACGATCGCTTCACTGCGCAAAAGGCTCTCCAGACAGTCGTAGCTGGCCAACAAGCGGAGAACCTCCTCGATTTCGACGACGCACCGACGCAAGAAGGGCAGCCCTCCGGTCTCGCAGCGACGCAGATCCTACCTTCCTCGCCTGCTGCAGCGAACTTCCTATCTGGAGCTTCGTCAAATCCACTGGACGACCTAGTATCAATCTTTGGGGGAATGAGTGCGAGTGGGGGGAGCAATAGTGCTATAGAGGGTGCTTTTGGTGGTCTTGGGAGCATCTCACCACCGGGGGGTCATGTCGCCTCCCCTCTGGAAAGCCTCGCATCCCCAACCACTACCCAGAAACCTCAGGAGGACCTGCTTGGATTGTTCTGATAGACATGTATCACATGTATACTCGTGGCAACTATCCCTTTGAACGCTCATAGATACCTCCGAGTCGAAGTTCCAGTTCAAGGTGTGCTGAGGAGGGCGGTTATGGTTAGATCAGTAGTGTAGCGCGACT
>QGOI01001841.1:0-16838 GCA_003313885.1 Boletus sp. MG55 | reverse complement strand
TGTCACAGGGTCTGTAGAGAACGAGTTGGCGAGCTTGAGAGCCACTGGGATGGTGTACGTGAACGTGCGCTCGGCTCTCAGAGGAGCGCGACAGGCCGGCGCTCAGCTTACTTCAATTTGGTCACCAGCGTCTCGCTACCTACTACATCTCGGCGACTCGGTGCAATACGACATTCCTCGAGTCGACTGCGCCCTGCAGCATGCCAACTGAACGTCTTGCAGCAATAATCTACAGTAGCGTCCCGCTCGAGTATCATCGTAGCCCTTTGGGTCTTCGCCAGCCACAGCCTCACGAACTTGAAGTACTGATCGAATCAACTTCCAGAAGACGACTCGAGCACGTCCATTTCAAGTTCCTCAGCGTCGCCTTCTCCGACAACGTTGGTCACGCCATTGACGGGCGCTCCCAAGTTGCACCAAGCCACTCGAACGACACAAACTGTTCGCATTGCCATTTCGATCCGAATCGACCGCTAGAAATTGAACCTCAAGTACCTAGTATTTACCTTGCCCACCCTATGACCCTGCTAGTAGGTACCGATCCGTCATGCGCGGAACGATTCCGATCAGTCATGCACCGCCCTTGGTATTCGGACCCCTCACTAGGAACCTGAGACTCGGGAGGCTCTTGTCACCGCTTTCTGAGCCCTGCAGGTGCATCACCCGCCCGCGCCCATCGCCGAGTTTTGCGTCCATCTCTCTCCCTGAAAGGTGGTACGTACGAACGCAGATCTAGAACGCTTTTTTTTTTTTTACACACACACACAAGGCACTGCGTTTACTTCAACTCTCTTCAAGTTGGACGGTGCCAGGCCGAAGTACGTCACCGATTCGATCCATGATCATCGATCATGGGCGTCCCTTGGGTTCATATACATCACAAGAGAGTCATCTGACGACGCTCCCCCTGGATGGTCTCGTCCATGTCAAAGTTCCTGCCCCTCGCCAAGATCATGTCGGCCTTCATGTAATAAAGTTTGTACATAGTGACTCTTCTTGGCGTCTTGACTTGAGGTTTGCTTGGCCTGCGATTGTGGATGGACCATTAAGGAACAGGAACCCTCCTTGACGTACGCGTGCCCCCGTCTTTCCTCCCCCGCGATGGCGTCAAATCGTGCATGGTTTGCCTGATTAGCCCGATTAGAGAACAGGGGGAGAGTGACCCTTGCATTTCTCAGGTACCTGAACCTTTGTGTCAAGCTGCCAGTGGCACTCCAGCTCGGATGGGCATCGGGAGCCATTGGGAAACTTTGCAGCCATATCAGTACTCATGTCCGCCACCACTCGTTAGAATCAATTTGCGATATCTATCAATCTGATATGATTCCCATTCAGAGGGAAGAACTCTGGAATGTCTGGTCCGCGTGCACCCGTGATTACTACTCGAATCGATCGTTGATGCAAATGTGCCACCACATCATGATAATGTGAAACATGGGCTACATTAGATCACCGAATCAGAATACATAACCACGAATAAATGAAAAAAAGAAGATGCGGTGAACCGTCGACAATGTATCAACCTTCCAGTTCAGCGAGTGCAGCCTCGTTCAGTGCCTCCGCCTCATCCATGATCTTCTCCTCGAGCACTGCCACTCTCGACGCTGCCTCTCGTCTGTCCCGATCCAGCTCTGCATATCTCTCCTGCAGTAGCCGCTCCCTCCGTTGGAGAATCTCCACCTCTTCCTTGAGGGTCTCCACCCGTCGAGGACCAGCGGCACTCTCGTTGGCAGCCAGCCGCGAGAAACTGTCATAATCGACCTTGGTCTGGACGAGCTCGTCAAAGGCGTCGGTGATGCGCTTGGCGAGCGTCGTGTTCCGCGCTTGGTACCCTCCGAGCGTGATACCCAGTTTTTTCTCAATCTTGCTGGCCTTGCTGGCCTCCTTGGACATTTGCTCGCGGCATTCGTCCAAGATGACAGTGTAGCCTGCTATGCGTTCGTCGAAGGAGAGCGTGTCGGGGTCTACCCACCTTCGGTTGTTCTTGTCGAATACGAGTCGTTGTCGGACGTGTGCCCAAGAGATGGACTCGTCTTGCTCTTCGTTGTTCGCAAGGGTGATCAGCCCTTCTTTGAGTTGTAGCTCTGTGGCGTCGGGGAAACCGATCGCCGTCGCCAGTTCAAGGTGAATCTGAGACTTGGCTTGTGAGAGATCGTCGTCGTCGGGCATCTCGTACGTCGAAACGGTACTACCAGGCAGGTTGGTACCAGGAAGTGGATGCGCGATGGAGTCGTGGAGCAACAAACTTGCGAGTTCTGCATGGATCAACTTGTGCGCGTCCGTGAGCTCATCGTCGTCATCACCAATGTTGAGGTCATGCATGAGCTGCGCAACATCGACACGTGCCGGTCGAGGTAGACCGAGCTGTACGGGTTTCGATCGTCTCGCGAGTATCCGACGCTCTTCTTCCTCTCGCATGCGTTTCAACCTCGCATCGCGCTCTGCCGCATCCTCCTCGGGCATCGGGCCGCTCATTTCCTCTTCTTCCTCATCCTCCGGGACCAGTAACTCGAAATTGTTCTCTGGTTTGGGTAGATTCATGAACCCGGCTTTCAGAGCCCGCTTGGCAGAGTCAACGCGAAGTCGTTGTTCGCGAGGCGTCCCACCGACGGTCATCATACCCGTTGCAGGGTTGATGCTCAGATTGTCACGCATGGGCGTACGGAGCGGGGTCGCGCCGACGCCACGGGGCGTGACAAGGCCATCAGGTCCGTTATGCAAGGGTGTCGCGAGGGGATTAGGGGTGAAGGCAACCTGGTGGTGGGGTGTAGCACCATCGAAACCAGTTCCGCCACCTGGTCCGACATGAAGAGGTGTATTCTCGTCGCCAAGCAGAGGGGTTTGGGCGATTGTCATATTGCGCAGGTTTCGGGCCTCAGTCAAGACATTGTCCTCTGTCCGTGCCGTCGCAAGTCAGAACATACTTGATCTATGGGCGAACAGAAAAACTCACGTTGAGGTGCTGTACGGGGTGTCCGTGCCATCCGTGCGCCTTCTAGGCCTTCGTACTCACCAACCAGCTTTGATGTGGCTGCACTACCGTCCGCGACCAGCGCCTTGGATTTCTCCCCCCTCTGACCAATTTTAACAATGTCCTCCAGTTCCGTCTCCCCGACTTGAGCTGAAGGCAATACCAACTTTCGCCGGCGACCGATGCTCTCAGCTTCTTTAAGCTTCTGTATCTGAGCATCACGGGCTGCGATGAATTTGGTCTGGTGAGGTTCGTTACCCTTGTTTTCTGCGTTACGGCGTTGACGTTTTCTGCGCTCTCCTTCGTCGTCGTCGGTTTTCCGCTTGTTTTCGAGACGCCGGAGCGATTGACCAACAGGAGCATTTGTTATGCGTGCCTGCTCTTCGGAGGTATCGTAGAAGCCGGGAGCGGGCTTCTTTTCAAAGGGAATATCCGAATTATACTAGAAGATTTGGCTGTGAACAAACACCCAAAGGACATTGAAAAAGGTCACTTACATCCATTCCCTTTTGCTTAGTTTTATGTCGCATACTGCAAAATGGGATATGAGCACATCTTCACGAATGTCAAAGAACGGGATAAAAACGTACATTATACCAGCTGCTTTGAGTTCACGCTTCTTCTGGAGAACGGCTAATCGTCGTGCTTCCTCCAGTTGACGCTCACGAGCCTTCCGCTTGGCTTTCTTTCCTTGCGTGTTGGCTAAACGGGCTCGGGCTTCCGACAACATTTCCTTCTCTACGAATGTATAGTCAGACACGGAAGATAAAGGGGACAATGACGGGCGACATACCATCTTCATCCATATCAATAGGATCCGGTCGTGCAGGCTTCGTTTCAGGGTCCGGGTCAATTTCACCAGGTCGTAGTCGTCGAACGTCATCTGCACTCGGTCCAGTTTCACCCCCCGGCCCCGTCAAACCTAGTTCATCATTATCTTTCGCTTCCGCCTCGTCCAACAGTTTTTGATATCGTTCCAAACACTGAGTCGCAGTTCGCCCAACCATGGGTGCTATCGTCCGCCATTGCGTCGGCATTAATTTGGCAAGATGGAGTAGTTTTTCATCTTCGGTCTAAAAGACCACGAGGTGTGAGATTGGGGTGAGGCAAGGGAGACGAGGCTTACCTTTGACCATTCCGTCTTCTTTATTGAAGGATCTAGCCATTCGTACCACCGAGCCTTGCATTGTTTGGGCGTTTTGCGGACGAGCAAAGATGATATTCGGGCCCTGCGAGCGTGTTAATCATGACTAGATGCGCGAAATGGAAGTCATACCATTGGTTCTTGCCGTATTTTGCTATGGCAGCTTTGAGGACCTCATCCTCGGTGTTCTGCGCCCCCATTAGTACCGCAACATTGGTCTCGAAACTTGCCACGGACCTTCCAGACACCTGGATTAAATGGTTAGAATTGAAACGCGCGCGCACAAGGGGACGGGGTACTGACCTCCTTTGATTATGATTCGAACCATGGCAGTAGCGTGCAAGGGATTTGACCAAGTTCGCGACGAAGGGGAGAACGAGACGAGCACAGGGAATTAGTCATCCACTTCCTTACTCGTCATTTTTCAATCTCCGACTCGGGTGTTCGATTCCTCGCTTGGGATTCTTTTTTTCGATCGGATCGTTCCCCTATTCCGCTTGCGATCGACACAGAATATGGAGGTCTCGTCTGTAGCTCAGGGGTACTTTGTCAACTCTCTTTCCAGATCGCGTCGCATCGATGGCGGGGACAGAAGACTCTGCCTTTGTCATGGTCCAGGAGAGACGCACCCTCCGTTCTAAGACTCGCATCGAAGAGGAACTTGCTTTAGGAATGGGAGACGAGTCTGATCTTACACCTCTCGAGGATGAGGGTGAGGTCGAGGCACCAAAGAAACAGCCGCGGACACGAAGGAAGAAGGCCACGCCCAAAGATGCCGCAGTTGAGGGTTCCCAATCAAGGAACACCTCCAGAGCTCGCAAACGAACGACATCACAAGTCGTAGAGGACACAGTGACTGATTTAGAGGTACCTCGGAAGAAGCGCAAGCGTGCTCGCAAACCTGAGCCTGTTTATATCATACCCGACGTCGAAAAGAAATCAACTACCTTCAGAGGGCGGTTGGGTAAGAACTCATGTTTGCCGCCTTTTCTTCACCCGAGTTACTTTTTTTTTACAGGATATGCTTGTTTAAATA
The DNA here is from genome assembly GCA_003313885.1 of Boletus sp. MG55. Taxonomy (NCBI): domain Eukaryota; kingdom Fungi; phylum Basidiomycota; class Agaricomycetes; order Boletales; family Boletaceae; genus Boletus; species Boletus sp. MG55. The sequence goes on along the minus strand of QGOI01001841.1, from coordinate 11,687 downwards.
CCGTCCTACGGAATAAGAAGCCCGCGAATGAGGCTATCTTTTGTTCCAGGACATGTCGGTCAGTCATTCTATAACAGGACGAAATTCCCTTCTGATGTGATGCGTTAGCATCGACACCATAAAGAAGCATGGTATCGATTGGGTCAAGGATCTTGGTAGACAGAATGCAGAAGACATGCTAAAGATTATCGAGTGGAATGAAGAGAATGCGAGTGTTTTGTCATTTTGTGCAACATACATGCTGATGACAACTATGCAGAATATCCGTTTCATGAGAATGTAAGCTTGTACCCGTCAGACTGTCAGTTCTCTGAATCAGTTCTAGCTCATCAGAGATGTTTCCCTATGCTTCTCACGAAACATATGGGTATTCTCTTGAATATTGCATGGAACTCCTTGCCCGAGTCGGCTCTCTCGCCAAAAGGTATGGGCACCGATTAACAACGCATCCCGGTCAGTTCACCCAACTGGGCTCACCTCGTGAGTCTGTCGTTCGCTCGAGCATTCGCGAACTCGAGTACCATGCCGACATGCTCGACCGCATGGGTATCGATCAGGATGGAGTCATGATCATCCATGGAGGTGGGGTATATGGCGATAAGGCGGCTGCATTGGCGAGGTTGAAGAACGTCATACAACACGATCTGTCTGAGCGTGTTCGAGCGCGGTTGGTGCTCGAGAACGACGAGGTAGCTATACTAGACCATCACATTTCGTGCCTCTGACGAGTTTCCCATAGCTTTGTTACAGCGCTGCGGACCTGCTGCCGATTTGTGTTGAACTCGGCGTACCGTTGGTCTTTGACTATCACCATGACATGCTGCATCCGTCGCCCGGACTTGCTCCATCAGCCATAATTGCGCAAGCCAACGAGATCTTTAGGCGACGTGGTATTAGACCCAAGCAGCATTACAGCGAACCTAGGGCCGGAGCTGTCGGCATAATGGAGTTGCGAGCGCATTCTGACCGATGTCAAGGCCTGCCTGAAGGGCTTCCGGATGATATGGGTGATTCACGATATACTTCCTGTCAGCTACAGAGCTGATTGTTCGGTGTGACAGATTTGATGATCGAGGCCAAGGATAAGGAACAAGCTGTCTTTCAGTTGTATAGGATATACGATCTACATCCAGTCATCCATGGTACGTCCTTTGGTACCACACGAATCAACGTCTTATGACTACGATGTGCAGCATCCCTTCGGCCAGCAGCGGCGCAGGAGACCAAGGAAACTAAAGGTCGCAAGTCGGCGCAAAAGACTCGCTCTCAGAAGCGTGAGATCGACGGCCCGAAAGCTGTCGAGACAAGGATTGGCATTGAGGGGATCCTCGTTGAAGACGCAAGGCCGAAATTCCTGATCTAGCCATGACAGATTTGAATGACAGATAATGGCACAGGGATCGATATTACTAAGTCGGCAATCTCCAGTGTAGTACTATATAATACAGTTCGTCTCGCTTGCCCCTTTGTATCGCGAGGCTGTTCTTTGATTCCCTGCCGCACGAGTGCGTTTCTTTGTCGTAGTCTCCTTGTTTTTTGCAAAGGTGATCGCGTCGCGAACAATTTTCACGAGAACATACTAAATATGTGCATTGGGCGTCTTTTAGGATCAGCGTCGCTTTCCGCAGTCGTCGTGTCTCTCTCACCGACCAGATCATCACCAGCCATGCCTGAATCCTTGTTTGGTCGCCCTTCCCAGCATTTGCTTCCCTCCCATCGCCCAGCCAGCGCGGAGGGTAGCCCTGTGGCGTCAGACCCCCATGCAGCCCCTGTCCCTCCAGTCCCGGTCCCCTTTTCAGAGTTTCGTTTCAGTTCGATAGGGAAAAAGCCTGAGCTCCTCAGTCGTATCTCCCTTCTCCAGCCAGATCATGCCGATTATCACTCGCCAACCCCGTCGCCGACATCCACGCCTCCCCCTGCTTTCACCAACGACGGTGCTTTCCAATCCAAATCATCATCAAGACCGACCCTCCTTCAGCAGTTAGCTGGCAATGGTTTTAACCCCACCTCGACGAGTGGAGCATCAGGATGGCATGTATCCACAAGCCAACCCAATGGTTCTTTGGCGTCGCGCATCCAGATGAGCGGCAATCCGCCCAACGATAATGCCAACACTGCGCATGGTACGGCTTCTGGATTTCCACAACCTCCGTTGCGCGTCAACAGCGTAAGACATGGTACCGAGGATGCCAGTCTCATTCCACCTGTCGAGGTTTTGCACACACTACCCGAATCGTCGCCTGCTACCCCTGCCTCTTTGGCCCCAGCTCTCGAATCAGTCCATGTAAACAGTCCCACGTCTTCTACCTTATTGATGGACACCACAACGACGAGGGTTTCTCGGCTCCCTACTCCAATCATTTCCACGAACGCTGCTTCTAGGGAACAAGCTGTGCCTATCCCGTCCTTTGCCGTCCCAGACGCCACAATGCAGGAAGTGCAGCCATCACCATCTGCGGTTGCCGCCACCGATTCCTTGGTAGCCCGACAAGAGCGTTTACAGTCTATCAGCACCAATCTTGCGAAACTGGCTTCACCACTTCCCCCACCATCATCTCATTTTCCATCCCCAGCCCTTTCTATAACACAGGCGAATGATAACATCACCCTTAATCAGCCCAGCCAGTCTCAACTCGCTTCCTCCCCAATAGTTCTCTGCCATCCATATTCAGCCAACCAATCTTCTGACCAGGTGGGACTGAGCATCAACGACATCCCGATGGACACGAACGCTTCTTCCACAGCCCTCGTCCCCTCACCCACGACTCTCATCCAAGAACGTCAGGCTCAGCACAGAAATATCATCGACGCCGTTCAAAACCTTACTACTGCACTCGACGCCTTTCACCGTACCCGGATTGATAGTGAGAATGCTCTCGCACTCCAAATACAAACGTTTGAAGAGCAACGTGCGACGTTCGAGCATATGAAGCGGGCGGAGGAGGCTACGCGGCAACAACAGCTCCAGGAGCTCCAGCAGAAGCAGGAGGAGTTGACCGCCAAAGAAGCTTCCTTTGCTTCGTTGCAGAGAGAAAGCAAGGCTGAGGAGGAGGCAAGAAAGGCCATGCTCGCGAAGCGGCAAGCGCAGGAAGAGGAGAAGAGAGCTGCTGAGACGAAGAGGTACCAGGAACAAATTGTGGCTGCAGTGAAGGAGCTCGAAGAACACGAAGCTTGGAAGGCAAAGGGTCTACTTGGGCAGCTGGCAAGTGAGCCTATTGCAGACGATCTACCTACCGAGCCCCAGGAGGGTATGAATGAAGAGGAAATAGCAGTCATCAAGTCCCGTACTGAGCTTCTTCGCGCCGTCAAGCATCTTCGCCGAATGCATACAGACAAGGTGGAGAAGCTGCAAGAATCCAATCGCACGCTGCGCAGGTTGGAGGAAGAAATGCAAAAGAGACAGGCTGAGGAAGCAGAGCGTCGCCGAATTAAAGAGGAAGAACGTGCACGAGTGCACGCCGAAATGGAACGGGCCCGCCAAGTCCAGGATGAACAACGGCGTCACCTTGAAGCAGAGAGAAATCGTCAAGAAGACGAGAACAATCGCGAGTCGGTTTTGGTTCAACAGCGAGCCCACGCAGAAGCTCAAGCTCAAGGTTTGAGACATACGAAAACGACCAATGCCCGGACATTTGAGCATCGCAGCCGTCCTGAAGAAGCTAGTGCATTGCAGCAACAGGCTACCGCGGATACGACAAGGATCCGCGCAGCTCGCGGTGCAACTTCCCTCGCCGCAGTAACCGCTAACGCCATGAGTGTGGACGAGGATGAAAGGGCTTCTATCCCCCATCACACTGTTCCACTACCCATTATCCGCACAAATCCGGGATTTTCGCAGAGCACCACTTCGCCGCCGAGGCAGGACAAGGATGCGCCTATCTCGGGCGGCGTGATGCTTGCTGTTTCAACCCCACAAGCAAGTGGAGGTCATTTACCGCCCAAACTGTCAGCAAAACTACCGCCACTTTTCTCCTCGCACCACGTGGCGGAAAACACTCCGAACCCCACCATTCCCGTGTCTGCAGGAAGTGGACACAGACCAAGCTTCCCCGTCCAGTTCGCATCGGAGCGTAGTCGTGCCGTCAATCCAGATATCCCTTCGACTCCGGATCACAAGCCTGCCTTCCCGCGAACTCCAAAGTCGCGAACTGTTCTGGACCCTATGAGCGGGGTGGGCCAAGAATTCAATATCGGACCACTTACCGGCGTTTCACCCACTCAGCGGCACGTAAACCTTCGCCATTTGAAGAAGTCTCGTGGCCGCATCGAAGAAAACAATAGCGGCGATCGTAGCGTGCGGACGATCAGCGCGAAAAGCGAGGAAAATTCTCACCCCTCTCTGAAGAGAGAAGAACATGACGACCAGTCTCGCCAACTCGTGCAAGCGTCACTTTCGACCAATCTTCCGGCATCGCTTCCACCTCGCCCACAAGTAATTTCACCACCCCGTCCGCGGGTACCCAGGAAACGTCCCGCACCACCTACATTCCATCCAAAATCGTCCAGTTCTTTCCCACATGAAGGCAACGAATTGCCATCAACAAAGGGGGAAGCGGAGGTTACCACTAATAAACACCCCCGAGGTGCACCCTCTCGAGGCAGTCCGAGTTCCCAAGCAATGAATGCTCCCGTCCAGCTACCCGTTCCCACCGTGGCCACGAACTCCCTTCTTTTAGCTCCGGTGTATCCGGAGACACAGCCTACAGAGCCCCGCATCAGTGCAGGCGAAAGACCCCTCCAAGACCGTGCTGTCAATTACGATACTACCTCTTCAGAACCTGCTAGTGCTACTCTATCCCACGAATTGGACGAGGAAGATCTATCCAGAAGTAACAGAAGATTCACCGACGAACATCGCAGGGCTCGTAATGGAAACAATTCCCGTCGTCTGTCGGACCATCACTCCCCTACGTATGCTACGTCCCGGTCTATTGTCACTTCTCCGACTCAGTCTCAGCACCTGATCGATTCCTGGCGCCCACCGAATTCCTCCGATGTACCTCGAGTTGAATCAATGCGCGCTACCTCGCCAACCACGGGAAGAAAACGACCTTCCGACTTCAACGACAATGAATATGGTCACCGAGCCCGCAGACAGCGAGGTGATACTTGGATGCCTCAAGATCATGATCACGACCGGGTAGATTCCTATCACCCGCACAGGGATAGGTACCTCGACTCCGAAGCTGATGAACGTCGCGCTGCTTATCGCGCATCCCCATCTCCACCCTATCACATTTGGCCGGTACCGTATGATAACAGGACATGGGCTCCTTCCACATCTGAGGACCCCGCGACTCAATCCGTTCGTTGGGAGCGGTCTCATAGCAGACCAGAGAATGACGACACCTACCAACGGTATCAGCCATCTGCTTCTGGTTACAACACTTTGGTAGACCAACATCACACAGACGACGTCAGGGTAGGTCAGACCTACAAGCCGATGACGGAGGAAAGGATGGATGTGCATCCTGATCCTCCTTTATTGGCACGGATGAGCAACACTCAACGTTTTCCGGTAACTGTTGCGCGCACCATTTGAAAATCATTTTTTCCTAACGTTCGACTGATAGGTTTCAAATAATCCCCGTGGACGAAGTAGGGGCGAGTTGGGTAGGGGAAGAGGTGATTCTGGCAGAGGCCGCGGTCGCGGTGCTGCACGCAACGCACCCCCGCTGCTTGATAGACTGACGTCTGGTCCTTTGGGAGAACGAGTGACATGATTGGAATGTGCATCAAGCAGGATTCTTGGTGTTCGCCGATGCGATCGTTTTGTTCGCTTTGATGACTGCTTTCTTGTCCTTCTGTGCTTGCCAGTGTACACTACATAACTGCCTAGTGATGAATGAATGAACACTTTGCTTTACGTAATTCTATATTGCCTGAGAGTAGCACAGCTCTAAGAATGTCTGAGACGCCGACGTGCTTGTACTTTCCCGCTCACACCCGTTGACAATTACAATCCTTTATTCCCATGAGTTGGACAGGGTATGCAGAAACAGCCGTCCGGTCGACCGTTTAAACTCATCTCGCCCTCAGTTTCAAGAAGTCCTTGAACAGGGCGGGCACCACGGTGCGTAGTCGCTAGTCCCTCGTCCCACGCAGCCCGCATGCCAACTGCTTTTTCCCCTCAAAGGTCCTACAAAAGACTGGTCAAATAGAACGTACCGTCGATCGCGAGTTTGCGGAGGAAGAGTCCAAATACCACCTGTGAGCCTGTCCCACGCGCCAACGAGTGACGACCCCTTGACCGAACACCATCCCCTCCATTTCTGACGCCAGGTTCGAAAAGGAATGTCAGGCGTTGCAAAAGGACAGCAAGACCTATAGCGATTCCATGCGAGGTGAGTGTCGGTCGCGTCGCAGCACGCACGCGATCGAGAACCGTCCCGTGGTGTCCGATGACGATGACATTTACATCGTGCATCCGACGCGCTCCGCAAACTAGCCATGAGCGCTGCCCAAGCTCGGTTGGCGGATACGATCGAGACGTTTTACAACGCTTCGGATCGGACGTCCGATGGTGCGATGGCGGCGCATGCGTTCAAGAGCGCCGTCGACGATCTGGACAATAGCGTTCAGAAAGAAATGGTACGTGACGATGGGGCATCGAGGCATTGTTTGGGATCCAGAGGCGCGATCGCGTTCGTCCTCTTACGCGCGCTCTTTTTTTTTTTTTCAAATTAGGATGCACCATATCGTACGTGTATCATGGAGCCCCTGGGAAAGATGAACGCCTACTTTCCCGTCATCAACGAGCATATAGCGAAGCGGAACAAAAAGGTGCGTCGCTCGGTCGTTCCGTACGAGATCCTGTCGTCGCCGACCCGGCCTACAAGTTGCTCGATTACGACGCGGCGAGGAGCAAACTACGCAAGCTGATCGACAAGCCGAGCGAGGATCCGACCAAGTTGCCCAGGGTGAGCGGTCGTCTCTATCTTTCGTCGACGCTCGTTCGTCGTCTGAACCGTATTCCGTTCGTCCGACGACGACCAGACCCAACAAGAGCACGACGACACCAAAGAGGTCTTTGAGCTGCTCAACGATCAGCTCATTGGGGAGCTACCGCAGTTGCTCGATCTCCGCGTGCCCTATTTCGATCCCAGTTTCGAAGCCATGATACGGATGCAGTGCAAGTTTGCAGAGGACGGCTACGAAAAGATGAGCACGGCGCAGAGGTGCGTTCTTTTGTTTGTTTTTTGCTATCAGCGGGCCACGTCGCCTCACCGTGTCCGTTCATGTCCAGATATTTCGCAGAGAACGTCAGGGATGATTATGGTGCTGGACAGCTGGACGCTCAGGTATGGGATTCGCTCGTTTTTAAATGGGACAGCTTGCCGAGACGATCGCAGGTCGAGGGTGCCCTCCAAGAGATGAAAGAGTTGTCCATCTGTGGAGCCAACTAGCTGCGTGCTGCCATAGACGTTTGAAACGGTCGTGTATACCTACCTTTTTTCCCTCCTGTCGCACTCGATGGTTTTTCAGAAACACACGAGAGTATTGGTTACATGACAGCCATTGACATTTCGGTACGGAACTGCTGCTACACCAGAGTGATTAAGCGATGAGTGACATCGAAATCAAAGTATGAGGTCAAGGTAATTGTGTACAGACGTAAAAGTGAAAAAATGCAACAAAACCGCAGAATATGAAACAAGGAGATATACGAAAAAAGATGTACGGCATAGATGTACACAAGATCTAAATCCTACCGATGCATAGGTGTGAGAAGATGTGATTTATTTGGATGAAATTCGAAAAAAAGGAGGGGTATAAATAAATAGGAAGGGGGAAACATGATGAAGACAAGTCGACGATCTGGACGAAATTTGACTATGTATGCCCGAAAGAGACAGATATAAAGTAACGTTATGCCACACGAACGATGAAGAAAAAAGGGGGGGTAAGCGAGACCGACCGCAAAGGGGTGTCATGTAGGACCGAAACTTGTGATGGCGAGGCAACCGAGCCAGATCATCTCGACGGCAGCTCTACCGATCGGCGTGAGCATCGCCTTACCTTCTTCCCGCTCGTCTTCTTCGGACAAGGGGAAAGCCGGAATGGGAATCTCTTCTCGCGTGCAAAGCCCTAGCTTGAAAAGACCATGCTCCAAAAAGTCAAACCCACGCTCCCGACCGTGGCATTGGCAGACGACGGTGTCGTTCATCTGGGCGTCCCGAAGAGGGGCGGAAGCAGGGTAGCTGATCGCTTCCCATTCGGGGCCGTTGATGGCCAGGCCGTCGCTCGGAACACGGATGCCAGTCAACCGCAACTCGTCATACGTGACTACCCGAGCGACAGCGCGGAATGCGGAGAAGTAGATATTCTTGGCGTCTTCGACGCCGCTGTCTGAAGAGTGAGACTGCTTCGCCTTCTTCTTTTCGGGTTTCTTGTCTTTTGGTTTCACATCTCCGAACGGGACGTAGTAGACGAGCAAGTATTGCCGGTTATCTGGGATCGTGACAAAGGACGCGGTGCTGCTAGTGTCAGCATGGACGCTCGCCGTGTCGGTTTCACCGGGCCAAAGGGGCAGGAGCATGTAGAGACAGTCGTCCGGAATCTGATCGAGGATGCCTTGATTGGACTTGCGCCTCGAAGCCACTCTGGATGGTTTGTGAGGGTTCGTATGGAGGAGACCGACGTCTCTGAACGAGGCATTTAGATCGTTGAGAACACGATCATTCTCTTCTTGTTGGTCCCGACCGGCAGTGGTCATCCACGGAGGTTGGAACGCTCTAGGTTGGGTGCTGAGTGACGAATGGTCGTCGGTTCTCGCACCGCTGCGGAAGCGACGGAAGAGACGTTCAAACGTCGAGCCCGAATCAGCGTTTGCACGGTTGTTGGCCTTTGCACGCAAATTCTCGATATAATTCGGATCTAACGAGCTGAAGGCTTCAGCGTGAGTCGTGCGAGCAGGCAAGCGATCTTCCGAGTCGATCGAGTCACGATGGTCACGATGGTGTCGAATTGGTGGGACTGAAGACGAGTCACTCTCTGGGACCTTGACGGAACTGCTGATTGATGGGGGCCGCAGTGACGTCGGGGAAGCTGGACGGCTAGCCGAATCGCGTGCGTAAATAGTCGTAGAGGACGATACGCTAGGAGAGAGCTGGATCTTCACGGCCAGTTCGGGAGCAGAAACCACCTGTTGGAGCGCGCTGTTGGAGACGCTCCCTGCGCTACTGGTGGCCGTGCTAGATTCCGCACTCTCCGTCGGATTCAAGCGATGTTTCTTGTCGCTCTTGTCTTTACCTTTGCCCTTGCTCAAGGCCTTTGTCTTGCCCTTGTCTTTATCCTCCTTCTCCTTCCCCTGCCCTCGTCTCCTTTCCCTATCGCGGGAATCTCGTTCACGCAGCGAAAGGCTTTGAGTACCCCGGCTGCTCCCTTTATCCTTGTCCTTGTCCTTGCCCTTGTCCTTGTCCCTCGGGCCTCGCGATTCGTTGTCAAGCAACCCGTATGTACTAAGCTGCCTCGTCGTTTTCGTGCTGGTATACTGTTCCTGCACCTTCTTCGGTGCCAGCATGATTCCAAGCCGCATGTTTATGTGCGTCCGAGCGCTAGAGGGGCCAGCTCCTCCTGCTTGGCGAACTGAAAATAGGCCATGAGAACGAAAGATCGAAAACGCAACAGCTCGGGAGTGCTTGTGGATGACGCTATGGGGTCCAGTGATGGTGTTTCCCGCAAGAAAAGGGTCTGGAATGTGGCGAATATGGATTCGCTGCTGTGCACCTTTGGCAGGATCAGCAGATTGTGCTGTCCGTGCGCGTCAGAATAAAGTTCAGATGACACGATGGATGGTAAATGATTAGCCCGGTGGAGTCAAGGGAAAGATATCGCGTAAACGCACGTTTGACCGATAGCCTGTCGACTTTGAAGCGGCCGACATGTCCACAACGCCACATCTCCTGCACTCGCGAAGGTATTTCTTTTACTGACTTGTCAGTCCGATGGTGGTTTATTTGTTGTCTTCGACGCGAGGAACTGCTCGACGCATCTGCCTTTTCTCGCTGGAACGACCAGAAGTAGCGAAAAGCATCGAATCCTCGATCGTGTGTCTGAAGATGACTCAGGAAGGAGTCTTCAAAAGGGAGTACGGACGAGCTCTCCGGACCGAGGGCAATCGCGGAGGGAAATGGGGAGGACCTGCGAGGGCCTGCAGGGCCACGCACGAACGAGAGGCGGGAATTGAAGGAGCGGATACTACCCTCGGAGCGCTTTGGAATAATGTATCCTAGATCGAGACCGTCGTAGACGTTGGCCTCTGTTGCTTGTTGTTTTGCCTGTAGTTGCGCCTCTACTGAGAGCCAGTCGGCGCGAGAAAGGGGTTCTGATTTCGGAAGAATAACGGATGGATCTTCTCCGCTATGGGATGAAAGGTGCGCACTGGTGTCGTCCCAGCTTCGACTGGGGCGACGCACGGTGAGTATGCTACCCTCCCGACTGCGGGTGCTATAGGCATCACTGCCTTGAACAGCGCCGGGAATTGCCATGGGTAAGCTTCCTCTCCTTCCTTCGAAGAGGGAGGTTCGAATTGTGGAAGGACCAGGGTCGACGAGGCCGATATCTTCGTCGATATCGACCAAATAATCTCTGGCGAAAGTGACGGGCGAGGAATTGCCGTCATAATAGTCGATTTCAAACTCATCGTCACTACTGAACTGTTCTGTGGTGCGCATGCTGGCACGGGAGCTTGAGCGCGAAGTGGTGACAGAGACAGAGGAAGACGATGGAGTTGCCCCATCTTGAGATGATGCGGTAACCCTATGTGTACGCGAGGCAGGACCGAAGGTGTGCTGCGAGGCGTTGTCGGGCATGACCTTGCCACGCTGTTGAGCGCTGAAAAAGGCAGGGATGATCGGATCTGTGGATGAGGTGGGATCTTCGCTTCTCTCGCTATCCGACCTGGAAACGACGCGGGATCTTGAACCAGAGGGGTGCATGGGAAATGAATCCCTCGTGGCAAGGTGACGACGTGACTGGGAAGAGGAGGGCTGATGAGATGAAGCTGGGCGTCCCGCACCCTGCGAAGGATGACTGCTGACATTTCGGAACGGTGGGGACGCTGGCTGGCCGGAGACAGAGGAACGAGGGGTGCGATCAGGACTCAAGCGACGGATGACTGGGGTGAGCGGGCTGATCGACTCTGTAGCTTCGGAGCTGGCGTCGTAGGAGGAAAGGGAGGAGGTACGAGAAGGAGGACGTGGGCTGCCAAAGGTGTAGTTGGCGAGGCCGGAGTACATATCGGGATGCGTGGCATCGCGAGCGGGCCTGCGGGAGAAGAGGATGAGCACGGGCGGCAAAGGAGCGGGACGGACGCACGTGGGATCGGCGACGCCGAGCTCGTCAGAGAGCACGCGCGGGTCGGCGATGCGCTGACCGAGTCTGATTGGATTGGACGTGTCGGGACCAGACATGGCGATAAAGTATACAAGAAATTAAAAAAACAACCCAACGACCAGCAAACTTGAAGCGCACTCGCGGAGTCTCCACGACCGGCAAAAAAAAACAAAGAAAATGAAACAAAAAAACGAAACAAAAACGAAAGAAAGAAATGAAACTGAGCGAACTGAACGATCAGAAGAATATCAAAGCGACGTACTGCCAAACTCTCTTTTATTATATTTTATATTCTTTTTATTTTCCATTCCCGAGAATCTCCCACGTGGTCTCGCGTGGCATGTGATCCT
>QGOI01001840.1:0-13799 GCA_003313885.1 Boletus sp. MG55 | reverse complement strand
GCGTGGTGGATCATCGATCGCGGGACAGTTTTTCAGTCAGTTTGACTTTCCCTTCTCGCATATACACCATCTGATGCGTTCTTAATCCTTTGAAGCAGACACTGCGGTCGTCAACCTCTACGGGGTTTCATCCGTTACCGCTGCCTGGTTCACAGTCCTATGAGCAGCAGCAGGAAGGATCCAGCTTTGCGTATGACAATGCGACTGCTCCGACAACCCCTCAGTCCCGACTTAGCTTTGGTTCTTCCTACTATCCAACTTATGAAAACGGATCGGTCTCCAGCCATCCCCCTCCCGCCCGAAATCATGGTCCCAGATACAGTACACCTACCTCGTCGTCCGGTTTTGTACCCATTTCCAGTGTTCCCACCTCGTCCAGCTACGCATCAGTGACATACTCACCTGAGCCTTCCACATTCAGCGTCGCACAGGGACATTCATCCCACTCACCATCTCCCAATCCACCTCTGCATGCTGGATATTCCCCTCATCACGCATACCCTGGATACACAACTATGTCATCAACACCAACCACTTTGGGAGCTCCACCACCACCGCCCCCTCCACCACCACAAAGTGTTCCTTCTCGCCGCATCTCCCACTCATTGAGCACCTCTCAAGTACCTGACTACCATCCATATCAACTGACGTCTTTGGGTCACGAACAAGTTGCATCATTTCTTACGCAGTCTGTGGAGTATGGTAGTCCACTTCCTCCACCCACCCCAGTTCATTCGGCACCTCCTCAGATGTATCCGGTACGCATTCCTACCACGCCGTCACCACCTTCTGCAACTCCACCTCCTCTTGCAACTCTCAGTTCCTCTACTACTGGATCCAGACCTCTGCCTCAGCCTGGACAATTCCAACGAGATCGTCGATATTCGGTGGCCCTCCCGCCGTCCTCAAGCTTCCCTCAGCAGGTTGGCGCGGGTTTTCCGAGCAGCGGATCTTATCCTCTAGTACCCCCTGTGCCTCCGCAATATCGCCGAATACCCTCTGCGCCCGGGCATCCAGCTCTAATTGAGTCTATGAACTCTCACCCACCTCCACTCCCTGTACCTCCGTCGCAGGTGCAAGGGAATCCTCCTCCAAGGCCATCGGCATTGCCTCAGCCACCCCTTGGATATCATCCCGTTCAGCCCGCGTATCAGCCACTGCCGCCGCCACCATCATTGCCAGATACGCCCCAACATATGCAGCTTCCTCCGAGCACTTCATCGCCCTTTGGCAATACCTCACATTTCCAAGGACCTGCACAAAGACCACCTCAATCATATGCCAGCTATGGACAACCTCTACCAACTCCTCCCCCTGTTCATGGGGACTGGCAGTGAAAGCATCTTGTAGTCACATACCCACAGCAATGTATTGTCACTCCATCCAACCCACGCAAAATCACGATTACCACAACTTGGAAGTAACGGATCGTCGCTCGTGACCTTGATGGACACTGACCGGTCGGTGATCACGTTTCATTTAAGGATTTAAAGTGCTGTATTTTGCTCGATCCATCTGCTCGTTCCACGTCACGACGTCGACGATATGTAGCACGTATAATAAGCATCAATCTATGCATCAATCTTGACTGACGTTGCCTCCCGTCTTGCTCTTTCGTCTCGCCAACGAGCAATCGCCGTCTCCGTGGGTACCATGCCCTGGCGAGAAAGCTCCATGACGGCGAGCCTACGGATGGCACCTTCAGACTGCCGAAGTTGGGCTTCGTGAGATAGGAGCGCATTGTCTGCGCCGATGACCAGACCAGTCGTTGCAACTGAGGCAGACATGAGAACGCTAAGACGGTAGCGTCTTGACGCATTCTGCGAGACGACTCACAGATGCTGACGAGAAATGCCTTGAACGGAAGCGTCTGGCGTCTGTCGCGCAAGACAAACATGGCGCGTGGGTCGAGTCAGAGCATGACCGTGATACACGTCGACGGCACGTACCGGAACGTCGGCGATGCGTAGTGAGCGAGAGTAACGACGCCGAGACCGAATGCGCCCATCTTGGCTGCGGCCTACGGTTCCAGGGATCATCGTGTCAGCGTCCTCGGTATGTACCTGGCGGCCGGGCCGACGGAAAGACGGACCTTGGAGCCTTCGACTACTTGAACCATGTATGCGCGGCTGACCGCTTCATCTCGACGCGCACGTTCAGTCGCCGTCGACATGGGGAAGGTGAGGATGCTGTGTGTCAATGATCCCGGTCCACTACACTCGTTCGGATCCGAAGATCACCGGCCCCTAGTACTACGATCACTGTCTCGCACTTAACCGGCCCACCGCACTGCCGGTAGTAGTACCGCCATTCCCCCGTTGACCAAAATTCGATGTCAGACTCACTCAGATTACACTCCGACCGCCTCGTCCGGAGCTGGAGAGTGGGATTTTTGCGTGCCGAGGGCCGGCAACCCCTTGGGCGGTCATTTCTAGATCGGGCAAGCTATACCCCTTGTCAAGGTGAATCGGCATGCCAGAAACCCCTTCGAATGACGACCAATATTTCTGCCAGGCTCGAATTGACCCATATCTTGCCGCCGGCGCACTTCGCTCGCCGATTTAATTTAAAAATTAGTTCTGGAAGGACCTAACTATCGGAGACTCGTAGGTAGAGCGTATCGAAGTAAGGGTTCATTGTGGGGATAATATAGCTGACGATGAAGACACTATCCGACTAAGGCTCCGAATTCTACCCACCCTGAAAGTTGATGTACGCAAGTTCGTTCCTCCTTGAACACGCTAGCAAGCGAGGATCAGTATATACAACTTGTGTGACAGGATTGTTGAAGCACTGTTGCTGCATGCAAATGAGAAATGGATCAACTTGACGTAGGACTTGAAAGGGCTGATACTGACAATGGCAACTTCCTTGGAGACGTTGCGGAGATCCCAAAAATGTACTGCACCATTCCTGTCTCCACAGGCGACGAAGTGAGACCACGTGTCCGCTGATTACATGTTCAGAAAAGGTTCTCCTAAAGAAGGTATATAGACAAACCTTTATCGTACCGTCCACGCCTCTCTTCGGTGATAAAGCCGAACCTCTCGACTGCTCGATCAGGCATACGGTGGTCCCGAACTTCAAACTGCGTTTCCAGATGGGAAACCTGATATATGTAGGTTTAGTGAATGTTGCCACTCGGGAACTGACTAGGGTACCTCGAGCAAGGTGCAAGATATAGAGTCGATTTTGTGCGCATGATATGGGATACAAGACACCTTGAGAATTTGCACGACGCGTTCTGCGGACATGTCATATATGGGAACGTCGCGATCTGCTCCAACGGAGACGAGTTTGTGGCTAGAGTCCAGGATCGGCAGGAGGGAGTGGATGGTGGAGCTATGTTTTATGGCTAATTCAACTGCCGAAGCACCGGAAAGGTCTTGCGCAATATCCCAGATATGCACACGATGATCGTAGCCCCCGCTCGCAAATTTCAAGGAAGACATCAACGACGTCACGGCACTTACACCGCATTTCTTCGTTGTATTCCAATCACGGTGCAGTGCGATGTGTCTGGAAACCTGAAAAGTAATCGTCAGAGAAGGTAGTAGAATACTGGATTGCGATGTTGACTTGACCATGTCCCAAATTCAGTAAGGATATTTGATTTTGCTCTCGCGCATGACCGAGGATAATGACAGGTTCTCCCTGGTAGGACAGCATGCACGCATCGTCAACGAACACTTCAAAGGGTGAAGGGGGCGATCCAATATTGCGATCCCATTTCAGCACACTCGTTGCACCAACCTGGTCAATAATACCATGTGCAGTGACAACGTAGGTGAAACCATCATTATGTAGCAGGCGACGGGGTTTGTCATAAGGGCCAAGCGAGAGGGGCACGATATCACACGCAGAGGTGGAATCACGAAGGGGTGGACTGTAGTCAGGAGAAGGAAGTACCCCTCCCTCGCCTTCCGGTATTACCGAGTAGTCATGAGGGTAACGCAAACGAGCCGCTTCGAGAACATCGCGTTGACGGAGTTGGTCAGCAAACGATTCATTTGTTCGGTGATCTTTCGTTGAGGGTACAGGAACTGCGTCGCTCGCACGGATATCTGGTATGGCAGAGTGCGGATTACTGTCGCTGCGGCGGTTGACAGGCATATGTTTGGGTTGCCCAATGACCTGTGCTGGCGTCTGATTAGTGCTTGGTGGTGGGTCTCTGCCTGTCTCTGGTGGTGGAACCCTCGAGCCGCTGCTCAGAGACGGGAGAAAGATGTCCACATAGCCAGATCGGAAGGTTGACCACCGAGTAGAATGCTCTTCCGCAACTGGACTGTGAGGGTCTAGATACGAGTCAATGATACTACTTGTCGGGGGTGCTGTATGCATTGTGACCCGGTGTCGAGGAAAAGGATTGATGTGTGCGGTTTGCACAGGGTGGGACTTCATCTCTGTCGTGGCTGACTCGACAAGCTGGCTCTCGACAGGGAAACTCGAAGATGGGATCAAAATTTGAGTGTCCAGACGCTGAGAGCGGTCCCCGAGTTCAGGAAGTGCCCGTGGAGCAAGCCAGATATGACTGGGTCCGGGCTCTCTGCTCTGTGGCGAGTTCAATTAAATCACGGAGATTGAAGGGACCCGAATCACCTGGGCAAGGTCACTGTGGGTGTCACAGGCCTGGACCATAGATGGAGCCATTACATCCTGTCGCGTGGTACTGATGCTTGCAGTGTCTAAGGGGGCATTGACAGGGTGTGATCCCGCTGCTATGTTGTCTGAGTGGATGAGAGAACGAGTTTAGTGGGTGGTAGCAAGATCTGACGTGTTAAAATAACCTTTAGTGTGATGCCCTGTGGACTGGGTGGCCCGCCGAGTGCGACAGGTGAACAGTACACTCCTTTTGTCATCCAAATACTCAAACGATACGACGGAGTGGTAACGACTGGTCTGCAGGTGGTGTTTCTGGTGCTCAATCCATCTCTTGCGTGCGTTGCGACATCCGGGTTCTTCTCTGTAGCACTCGCGCGGGAGATGGACCTCTACTAGTACAAGCTCGTGCCCAACCGTGTCCTCCGCCGTGTTGTTCTGGATACTCGGAAGGGGTGCGCGGGTTGGTGGTGACTGCCATCTTATCTTCTTGGACGGTCTCGGGTCGTGGGGGGGAGAGGGGCGGGGGTATGATGGACGTCTGTACGAAGTGTATACTGGGCGAGTCGTGCGGACACGAGGTATGGATATAGAACCCTTGCGAGAGAGGCGGACTTCGTTCGGTTGTGCATCCTCCATGCTGCGGTCAAGCCTTGGGCCTATTTGAGTTTGTTTACCGACACTCAACACATGAACGACGTCGACGTCGGCACGTCGAAGCGGACGCTGTCGACGCCCTCCCTGCCGTCGTCTATCAAAAGAACCAAATCAGAACACCACGACGCTAAGCTAGCCTACTACACCCCACCCCCCCTCCCACTGAGCGCAGCTCAAGGCGTCGAGCGAATCCCTCTCCCTGCATTCGTCAATGTGAACCGCTTGTCCTCTCAGCATCTGGACCAGCTCGCGAGTGAGCGTACGCAAATCCTCCGCGCACAAGGCAGGCATGTGGTGGGCTTGCCCATGGTGCTGTGAGTCTCCCCATGTTCTCTCTTCAACAGCGCATTGATCGATAGGAAAGGAACGATGGGATCGTCCTGAATTGGTATCCCAAATGATACGCTCCAGTATTGCATCCGCTTATTATTCCGAACAGGGTTCGCCACAAGTCGAGCTCAGTCGATGGCGTGGGGTTGCACAAGGTGGATGATGTCTCTTTCGTCGTCCGTCGAAATGACAGCTGGTTTACAAAACATAAGAACGACAAGCCTCGCCTCCCAGTGGCCTCGACTAGTGGTGGTTCCGGTACTAGCGCTGCAGATGCCATCATTATCGATTCAGACGAGGAATTGAGCAAAGCTTCGTCTCTTTTTCGCGCTGACATGCCAAGAGATCTACCAATCAACCACGGTACCTCTTCAAACCAGGATGTAATCAATCACTCTGACTCGGGCACAGAGCTGCTCTCTTCGATTCAGACAGACAGCCAAGTAAAAGATAACCCAGCGGCCTCATGTCACTCTCCTCTTCCACTCGCTCGAGAATTATCTCCAGAGGACGGCTCTGACATGGATATATCATCGGATGATGCGCCTCCAAGTCGTGCATTAATGAGGGGAGAAGTGGCAGCCACACTGTTCCGGCTTGGCTCTGACCGTACTGACGTGACAACCTCCGATTGCGAGGTTGATGAAGCAGACAAGGAACTGGATGATGCTGAGGACACCGGCGACAGTAGAATTTCCACTCGACATGCAAAACTACCGTCCCTACAACCGATTAGGAAGTTGCTTGCAAGAAGGAAGCGGGGAGGTGACCCTGAGCATGATGTCGTACCTGAAGGAACAATTGTCGCTCCGGAAGCATTACAGAAGCAGAAAGGAAATGAGTTTCTCGAGGAAGCTCCTTCCATCACGAGCAGCGAGAGCGACGATGAATCAGACTGTCAGGTTTCTGATCCGCAGCTCAAAAGAGTACCTTTGCCTAAAACTGATCACGGACGTGCTCGGCGACTATTAATGCCAGATTCTGCTGAGCTTCCGCTGGTTGCAGTCACCATGAGAGGTGATTGTCATTTCATAGAGAGAAAGGAGAAGTGAGTGTGGGGATCAGTGTAATCTTCCAACTACTGATCGTGCAACAGGTTTCGTATAACCGGTTACTCGCTTCCTAACCCCGGAGTCTTTCGACATGTAGAAGACGTTTGCATGGTTGGGAATACCGCTGTTCTCGGGTGTGACAAAGGCACGCATCAGATTTCACTCCTTTCTGTCGCGGTATGCATGCGGATTCCTGTCTGTTAAGCGGGTATGAGGAATCTCAATGGCACATGAACAGGGAAGGCCGCAAATGATTGATGTCGCATGGTCCCCACACAGCAGTGGGCCGCGCTACCAAGATACGCAGAAGAGAGGTGTGAGTCGCCTCGCTGCAATACACGCCGAGGGTGGCCACATCAAATTTTTGTCCGGTGGCTACGATGGAACTATTCATCACTGGACGGCTGGCGTTGAACGACTGAACGAGCCTCGTTCTAGCCAAGTTGCATCACACGGTGCCTGTATAATGGCGCTGGCGTACCGTGATCGTGACCGATCAGTAGTAGCATCTGCGCAGAGAAGATTGCACATAACGGATCTTAACCGTTGCAAGACCATGACTCATCCTTTCTCGAATGTCATCCAACAGATACACATACATCCACAGGCAGCGTACATTACACTGTTAGAGGTGAGCGTTGTGGCCGCATGCTAGTGGTGACGCGCTCAAACGTTGCAAGGTCCGGGATCTGGACCGCCAAATTCAGCTGTATGACAGCCGCAAAGGTGATTTTGACCGTGAGCCCTGCCTGCGTTTTGGCCACCGTAACGCAAATGGCAAATTTTCGGGGGGACACACGCGGGGTAGTGTTCATCTCGTTCACTTTGCAAAGGCAACGGAAGACGGGTGTGTTTTTCTCTGGGACTTTCGAAACAGTAAGGTAGGATCTCTTTTAGTTGCAACCGGGAGGAGATACGATGAAAGCTCTGCCCAAAGAGGGCAGTGGTTGAGAGGTGTTTTCAACAGGCTGAGAAGGTGGTGCACACCATCTTTGCGGATAGGGACATTGCTACGTTTGGACAAGGCGCCGTCACATTCTTTGAGGATTATTTGACTCGATGATGTACGTGGCACATGTGAACGTGAGGACAAAAGACCTATCGAGTCTGATACGTGTGGCACGCCACTACGCGACAAGCTCATGTTGTCTCTTGTTTGGCCGCCCATACAACGTCTGAATAGCCGACCGACGCAAGTCCAGCACCATGTCCAAAGGTCAAGTCCATTTGGTTGTCCGTCCGTTTCCTTGTTCACCTATCCAGTCCTCTTGATCTGCATTCTTTTAGCGTCTTTTGATTGGTGCCGGAAAGGCCTCGCCAAGTCCTCCCGTCGGCCCCGCGCTCGGCGCGCGCGGTGTCAAATCCATGGACTTTTGTAAAGAGTTCAACGCCAGGACCGCCCATATCGAACCCGGCGTCCCAATTCCAACCATGATTCACGTCCAGCCTGACAGGACGTTTACTTTTATAACGAAAACACCACCAACCACCTACCTCCTCAAACAAGTCGCCGGCCTGGAAAAAGGTCCCGCCCGTCCCGGACACGAAATACTGGGCACCATCAGTCTCAAACACGTGTACGAAATTGCCAAAATTAAGGCAAGAGATGACCACCTCAAACATCTCAAGTTGGAGTCGATCGCGAGCACTGTAATTGGTACCGCAAGAACTTTGGGGCTCCAGGTCGTGCCGTGACCCGGCCCGCGCGCCATGACCTGTTCTGTTAGGTACGCCCTTGCCAACGTCGTGATCCATTGGCTTATCATTTGCACCCGGTGCGACACAACCCGTCTTATCAGTCCGTCCTGATGCGTCTTCGCCCCCACCCCCAGCGTTCGCCATCCTCGACCCATATGCATATCTGTAGCTAGACATTTGTTAGGTCCATCGCACACCTCCTGCAGTACCCGTATACCGTCATGTATTGGGGAACATTAATGAACAAGCGCGGTGGCGTCATCCGCGTTCGAGTACCTAGTGCAAGGTTAAGTTCACCCACCTCATAATCAAATTCGCATTTCATAATGGCGAGTCTCCGGTTTCCGTATACCGAGAGCCAAGATGCACTGCTTCTCGACCATCTGATCTAGCCTGATCGCTACATGTCAAGGTCATGTTCCGCCGTCCAATCGTTTCTTTCCTCTTTCCTCCAATGACCTTGGCGGAATCTTGCCACGCTGCTGACACGCCCAGTTTGACCACACCTTACCCGCACTCCTACGACACGTTCAATTCTTCTCGCCCGCCACTCTGCTGCCCCATTTTTGCCTTTTCTGGCCGCTTCCCTCACGCGTGTACTTTTATCAGGCGCGTGAAGCTCATCTTCTCGTCGTTCGTTGCCACGATTTGTACGTCTTTGAATATTCTTGTTCGAGATTCTCACCTCGGATGCCCTTCTATACTTCGGTTATCTGTAGGTCATCGACTATCGTCCTTGTCCTTAATGGCTAGTCTCGTGTCAATTCCAGCGTGCCGCTACGACGCCAATCCGCATGTTCCATGGGTAAATCGGCGCGCTTATGTTCAACGCGTGTTGTTCCTCGATCATGTCAGCCTCGACCTGGCTGCCTCATCGGACTTTACTTCACTCAAAAGAGTCCAGAAATTTAATGAATCTGGCTTCCCGTGACAACACGTTTGTTGCCTCATACTCATCCTTGATCTGTCACAACAATGTCCACGTTGCGATAAATTCGTCATAGAGCGAAAAAAGAAAAAGAAAACAAGACTATTTTATGAAATGTTATTCAAAACTCACCCTATAAAGAGTCCATCCTACCCGGCCAGTGCTCCGTAGAGTTGGCTTCGCTCTCCTCCTCCCCTTCAGACTCATCTCAGTCATTCTTCTACTCGTGATGGCGGCTTCGACAAACGACGTTTTGTCCTGGACAAACCAAGATCCCCGCGAAAGCCAACTCTTCAATACGTGGGGTGTCCTCTACCGCTTCGCGGTTCGGTGCTCTCCTTGCGCCTTTGTATCGGTATTCCTGACAACTCGCCGCAGACCGTAGTGAACAGCAGTGGACAAAGCACCACCACTTTATGGCGGGCAGTGCGCGCCAACAGAGAGGATCGCGTTGCGAAGCTGGAGTGGGCTTCCAACGGCGGTCTTGGGCGGGCAGTGATTGGCAAGGTAGGAGAAAGGAGTCGGAGAAAAATACATGCACGTTGGCTGATTGATATTTTTTTTCCGACAGAACGCGGTCCCGATGTCTGACCTCGTCCGCCCTGATTCTCGCTACCCGGTACGTAACGTCCGCGCAACGCTCCCGGGGCCTGGACATGACGCTCATCGTATGAACAAGGGTGCACGTATTTTTAACGCTCCCGATGGCCTACAATATCGTTGGCGGCCGTCTTCCAGCTCACCGGATATTTTGGTATGCTCCGGGCGCGATCGTCACCATCTGGCATGCACTGATGGTTTCCACTCACAGCTGGAGGATCCCGCAGGGAATGTTGTCGCCTTCTTCCGGCCCACGAGGCCTACCCGGTATCAGATCGGGGATGTCTACGGGGAGCTGCACTTTCTCCGGAATGCGGGTGCGGGAACAATAGTGAGGTTCTTCTCCGGGCGTCGTGTCACTCGTACTCATGTTCCTCGACCTTAGACGCACCCGCCCATGATGGACACGGTTACGGTAACAGCCATGCTTTACCGATTTTGCCAGGCATTTGGTCTTTGACATCTCACTTTCCTGCATCCACATTGTAAACTACATTGGAGACACGTTCTCATCATACCTATCCATCGTGATTTGTACACATGTACCATAGTTGACACGCAATGCACAAAATTTCACCCGATGCTGTCGGTGTTCTTTTTGCGCAGTCAGATGATACTAACATGAAGCACCCATCGAGGTCACAAAACACGGGTTTTACGCCACACGTGGGGGAACACGATGCAGTATGACACAAGGCCGACCTCTCACAGGTCGGACTGACGACATTCCATTTACGATCAATCGGCTGATAACAAGAAAATAAAGTGATCTCTGCCGCGTGCTCACAGCTTGGCCTTTCCAAGGATCTCCTGTTCACCCGCTGTCACAGCATCAATGATCTCATCGACCTTGCGGATGACCCATTCCGTGCCTTCGTCGCTGGAGAGAAACTTGTCTTCCTCGTTCAGATTCTCTTCGTAACGTGCCTTGAGGAGACCAAAGACGTGACTGATGAGCTGAGGACCGACCCTTCCTTCGGCTCGAAGTGTAGCAATTCCGACAACCGAGCCCAAAGCCCGAGTGAGATTGCCTTGCTCCAGGCCACCTCGCGGCAGAGGGGACAGAATCGTGCCGTAGGCCTGGATGATAAATGCTAAAATGAAGGTGCAGATTTAATTTTAATCAAACTCGAGGCACGTCATGTAAGCGAGGCGATGCAATAGATTGTCATCAACGGAGGGGGGGAAAGATAAGGCCACGGGGTAAAGATGGAAATGAATACGTACTGATGAAATCGGGGTGAAGTGACCCCAATTTGTCGTACAACTTGACTGCATGAGGTTCGTAGATGGATTTCCACAAGCCCATTCCCCTTTGGACGGTCGCCTCGATGTTCTCTACGCTGGCCGCCCTGTGTGCGAGGAACGCTAGCGCCTCGTGCTGCATACGTGATACCAGATCTCTTTCTCACCTGATCGAGTTCTTTCGTAACGCAGCGTATACGTCGTCTTCCAGCGCATCCTTTAAGCCCGTCAAGGACAGGATCGTCTAATTTATGGTTCAATTGTATCAACACTCTGGAGAAAGCCTTTCTCCTGTCTCTTTTTTCCGTTCTTTCCGCGCAGACTTACCCGAGGTACGCCAACGAAGATGACGCTCTTCAAAGCGGCCTCGCGCATCATGGCTGCTTTGTTCACGGCTTCGGTAAAGCCCCTTCGTGTCGCAGGCAGGCCGGGGTCGTTCCTAGTTATGAAACGATAGAGGTGTCCGACAGACGAGGGTCTGTTGGTGGTAAGGAGTGTGCATGTCTGTCATTCCGGGTTCAATGGGGTGCTATTCAATTTGCAGAAAGGACCGTGTACTCGCCGAGAGGACGAGCCAACCATTCTCTGCGTTCCGTTGCCTGGCCTCGTTCAGCGTACTCGTGAACACGCGGTGCAGCCTTTCTACAGGAGGACTGGGCCATGCCTCTGGGTTGCGCAACGTCAATAGTTGCTTGACCACGGGGGGAAGGTGTTTGACCATTTCCGCAAGGATGAGAGAGCGTGTCTCTTTAACTTCCGGCGCGCTCTGTTTTTATGTGACAGAACCAGTGGGAATACAATTCCACCCTCAAGCCTTGTGACATTGTTTGATCAGACACTCCAAAGGCAAATTATCCCAGGATAATGGCAATTTTCACATAGTCATCTTGTTCAACAAGGTACATACGTCGGCAACAGATGTATCCGGCACAAAAGATGAAGCACGACGAGCAAGGCACGCTAATTACGCGCAAACAATAAAAAGGAAAAAAGCCGTCTACGGGGTATCAGAGTCGAATGTTCCACAAAGCTACAAGTCAATGGTCGCTAATCGCTCAGCCAAAGTAGTAGTAGGCCAGGGAGGTGGGGGTCCCGTCGGGGTTAAGCAAGGAGTTGTCAGTGTTGACACCTTGGAGGTCGGTCATGGCGCCTGAAAATTGGTGAGTTGGCATAAAATGGAGTAGTAAAGGAGATTCACCAAAGGGGAACGCTGCCATGATCCACTCGGTGTTATCGACAAACTGAACAACCTGCCCAGCAAAGTCCCAAACTTCATTCATGGTTGCTTGGCCGCCAGTGCCACTGAAGTTCTTTGAAACGAGTCAACTCAACTGAGACGACATATCATAGGCGAACAGTTACCTGGTCAGCGAACTCGGTGATCATAATGGGCAGATTGTAAGTGTTCCAGAGGGTGGTGGCATAGGTGATAAGATGCTGAGCGCTCGTGGTATAAGCGTGGAAAGCAATGGCATCAACCTGGGAACAATATCTAAATAAATAAGATTGGTTGCTATCCCACATGACGTACGTGGCAATTGGGAGTGGTGCTGCAAATGGAGAAAAATTGTTGGTACCAGGTAAGGCCAGCATCATCGTCGGTACAGGCAGGGGAGATCAGGTAGTAACCCTGGTCTTTAAGTGGGTTGATGACTTGCATCCAGAGGTTGATAGCATCCTGAGGGGTCATGTTGGACTCGTTGGGCTCATTGGGTCTAGAGAGGGGGTAAGAATGGGGGCCAAGAGGAACGCGGAATACCCACTCATTCGGACCGAGGACCTTTGTGGCATACCCTGGGACGACCAATCTCTGGAAGTCGCTGACCTGGTTCCAACCCCAACACATGGGGATAGCCTCAATTCCTGCCGGAATGTTGGAGGGGAGTTCCGGGCTCCAACTGTAAAGACTAGGCAGGGATGTAGTATCAGCAGATCTGAGACGGAAGGATGAGACATACTATCCGACGTTGGGACGTGCAAA
The DNA here is from genome assembly GCA_003313885.1 of Boletus sp. MG55. Taxonomy (NCBI): domain Eukaryota; kingdom Fungi; phylum Basidiomycota; class Agaricomycetes; order Boletales; family Boletaceae; genus Boletus; species Boletus sp. MG55. The sequence continues at coordinate 709 of QGOI01001840.1, read as the reverse complement.
GTTTGACAACCACTGATCACCGTTGGGCCAGGCAAGACCCCATTTCTTTCCATTGCTGGGAGTGCTAACGGCAGAGGAGCTGGGAGCAGCGGAGGACGTTGTGGGCGCGGGCGCGGGGGTGGAAGTGGGAGTGGGAGTAGGAGTAGGAGTGGGGGAAGGCGCGGGAGTGGAGGTGGGGGTATCAGTGGGAAGAGAAGAGGATGGGTTGGGTTTGCAACGGCCGGACGAGCTGGGGGCGGAAGAGTCACTGCGCTTGCGCCTGGCAATAGCGTCGTGTCCGTGGACGTGACGAGCGACCTGGGCACGGTCCGCGACGAGGGCGTTCACCTGTACGGGGGCGGAAGAAAGCGCGACGATGGCGACGGAGGCGAGAGCGAGGAGGTTGAGCAACTTGAAGGCTGCCATTGTGAACGAGGGATATACAGAGGGAGGGTAGTGCTTTTAAAAGAACGTGAACCCGTCGCAGTCGGGGATGAAGAGGAAGATGGGAAGGTAGGTAGTCAACGCGACCTGGCGGGTTAAATCATATCTGTTTCGTGTTACGTAATGACTCGCACGAGGGGGGGGTCGACAGCTTGGACGACGGCGACGACGAGGGCGACTACCGCTGACAGGAATATCGGTTGGACGGAATATATTATGTACTGATGTGAATGTCATGGAAACATGAGCATTCCGAGCGTTTGTTTGCGTAATGTTTGATACAAAA
>QGOI01001839.1:0-10028 GCA_003313885.1 Boletus sp. MG55 | reverse complement strand
TGCAGGTGACATCACACCTTCCATGTCATGAATCTTAAGAAGAATTTGATTGATACTATACTCTTAAGGTCCCCCTACTCTGTCCAACAGTGCATGTCAAGCAAAGATTTTTCCCAACTCAGGAGCACCATCCCTTGCTTTGAGTTATTTATGACTGCATGGATGGTGTTGCAGAATGCAAACCCTCACATAAAGCTGTCAATTGACATTGGACTCCAGCGGGCAGCCAAATACTACAAGTACATGCCTATGTTGTTGCTACATGTGAGTAACACCACCACTTACAGCTTACAATTCATACTAATATTTTGTATCAGTTGTTAATCCAGCCATTCACATATCATGGATTCAAACCTATTGGAGTGAAGAATATGCTCAATCTGTGAAGAAGAAAATTCTCAAATTGGTAGGTGGATGGCCTATGGCTGCACAACATTTGTGTGCCACACTGAGGCCGAGCAAGGCACAAGCAAGTCCGTAGTGCATAGTCTTTGGACGAGTGACATAAGTAGCATCGTTTCTCTTCTTCCCACTTTGCCATGCCACTCATCCCCATCCTCACCACTTCTCATCCTTTATCGCACTCTCCCCACTGCCCAACTCCACACACTCCTTTCATCCCACATTCCTTTTCTTCCCACACTACTCTCAGCGCCATGGCCAACCCTACCCTTGAAATCTGCCTGGACTTTATGATGGGACCCTACTGCATCGTGCACCAAGCCATCATGAATTCCTTCAACAAGCAGGAGGAACAAGTAGTGGAACGACTCATAGCAGCCTGGGATGATGAGCACGCCAAATGAGTTGACGCCTGGAACCAACAGCGTGAAGAAGACCATTGAGAAGCAGAGCGCCTCCTAGAGGAGGAATGTGAGCTCGAAGAAGAGTGGAGACATGCAGAACTAGCTGAAGCCAAAAAGAAGCACAAAGAGACCAAGAAGAAGAAACCAAAAATCAATGACATTGATGTTGACCTGCCTCCCCCCAGCGTCCTGATATCTCAGCCCTCCCAATACACCATCCAAAAGATCTCCTTGTTCGAATATGTCGAACTCTGGTACTTCTCCCCCAAAGGCTGCACCGAAGCAGCGCGCCACCACAGATCACAAGCAGATGACACCCTTGGTCTGACTGCGTCCAATGACATCCTCACCATCTGCCCCATCACCTCAGTCAAAGCCTCCAGGCACACTTGCACCAACCATGACCTTCTCTTCAGCGAGTTCCTTCAAGTGAAGAACACCTTCCTCCACCACATCAAACAAGTAGCCTGGCCCGACATGCATGTCAACCTCCTTGCAGAGTTCTTCTGGAACCTGGAGAACCACCCGATGTGCCCCAACCTCAACGGTGACATCATACTCCTGTACTATGCCTTCCACATCAGGAGACAGTGGCACGACAACCTCAAATTCAACATGAAAGCCTTCAACATCTCCCACATTAATGAGAACTTACTGCACACCATTGCGTTTGAAGTCAACACCAACCTCCTCCAAGCCAGAACAATCCAAAAGGTCAGTAAAAAACCCCTCTCTCCAATTTACCCCCACTCACCTTTTTCCCGTTTTCCTTTGCATGCCACCCCCCCTTTCAACCACTCCTCCTCCCCACCCTTTCCACCCCCCCTGGTACCATGGTCTTGTCCCCACCGCATACAGTGCTGTGACCTGCCCCACCCTGGTCTACCCAGTGCCATAACCTTTCCCCACCCACTTTCACAGTGCTGTGGTCTGTCCCACCCACTCCCCAGTGCTGTGGCCTTGTCCCACCCTTTTGCACGGTGCCGCAACTCGCCCCACCCCACACCTTCCCCCATCCAGACCGAGACCACGCTGGAACCACAGCCTTCCTCCCCCCCCATACTCCCACCATCCTCCCCGCCAACCCCCCCAATGCTCAAACTTCACTGAGTGTTGCCGCCGGTCCCAATCCCCTTCCCCCCACCACAAGTTTCACCCCTCATCCTCTTTCCAAATGAACACCCTTGCCTTCCCCATGCACCACCATCCCAAGAACCCGAGCGACTGTCCCACCCACTCCGTCTGCCCCAAGTGCCTCAGTCGACACCTGCACCGCATCAACAAATGCAATAGCCCCCAGCTCTGGGATGGCTCCAAACCATATGCCACCCGCTCACCTGAAGGTTGCCTCATCGACCCCAATGGTGACACCCTCTGCTCAGACTGGCAGCGCTCCAACGGATGCCCCCTCACCCACTGCTCCGCCAAGCACAACTGCTCTGGCTGCGGCAGCGCATCCCACAGCGCTCAAGAGTGCCCTCTCACTCAGACACCTTCAAGCGCTAATGCCGTGTAAACCAGACGGCTGGCGCCACCACCTCACCGAGGCAGGACTTGTACATAGATACCCATACATAACGAATGGACTAACCCACAGCTTCCATGCCGACATACCCTCTCTCTCTCACATCTTCTCCCCTCCCAACAACCCCTCTATCATCACCCACCTGAACATATTCGATGAGATTACTCAGAAGGAATTTGCCAAAGGTAGGTACCTTGGGCCCTATACCAGCACCGAGATCAAGGAAGTCATCGGCCCCTTCCAAACCGCCCTCATGTCCCTAGTCCCCAAGCCAGGCAAACCCGGAAAATTCCATGTAGTACAAAACCTATTATTCCAGCACTCTAACCACCCCGTTCCTTCCATTAACTCCCTTGTCAACCCATCCGATTTCCCCATCCCTTATAGTACCTTTGATATCGTAGCACTAGTCATCTCCTCGCTCCCCCCTGGCTTGCAGGGAACCGTACATGACATCGCTGAAGCCTACCATACCATCCCTTTACACCCCTCGCAATGTATAAAAATGGCATGCATTAGTAGTCTGCCTCTCTGAATCACAATTCGCTGTTGATACCTCCCTATGTTTTGGATTCAGGCCCTCTGGTGGCATCTATGGCTCCATAGGCAGCACCAGAGCCAACATCATGAGACACGCCGGAATTAGACCCATCCTCAGATGGGTCGATGACCACCTTTTCTTTTGCATCCCCAAAATCCACCTAATCAAATACAACCAGACCCAAGCTGAGATTGCCAACCGGATTTCCTCCTTCAGTGGCCCGGTCTCGAGAGGTGGTCACTCCTGGTTCAACAGTGACTCCCTCCCAGATAGGCGCATCGAGGAATATGACAAGAATCACTCGTCTCCCCTATTTGACCTCTCTACCTCATCCCCGTACCCCTGCTGACTTACCTTTCTGCTACAACATGTCCAATATTGACCGCATATCAGCAGATCTCAGCATCCCATGGGAAGCCTCCAAGGACATCCCATTCTCCAACACTCCAACCTTCCTAGGATTCATCTGGGACATCCCTAATGGCACCATACACCTTGCCGAATCCAAGCACATCAAATATATCAATGCGCTGTCCAACTGGACCCTGCAATGCACCCACACCCTCGAGGATGTACAAAGCCTCCTCGGAAAACTAATGCACATGTGCCAAATCCACCCCAACGGCCACCTGTACCTGATCAACCTGAAGGTCATGACCCCTATTTGCGGCAACACCCCCTTCCTGCTGAGGACACCGCCCCACCACACCCCAGACGACATTAAATGGTGGCTTTCCCTCCTCACCCCCATCCCCTCTTCCCGACCAATTACCAACCCCTAGGCCATCTCTGATGCCAGCTCCTTAATCGGCATCGGCATACTCCTCAACGGACGATGGCGCGCATGGACACTCCACCCAAACTGGCAAGGAGGAGGCCACGACATCGGATGGGCCAAAAGCATCAGCTTTGAACTACTCACCCTCGCCATACTACACTCAGGAATCTCCAGCATTCATTTCCAGGTTTTTGGAGACAACCAAGGGGTCATCGAAGCCTGGTGGAGGGGATGCAGCTGCAATCATCCCACCAATGACATTTTCAAACACATTCACTCCACCCTGGCTCAAGCGAGATGCACAGCGCACACCAAGTATGTCCCCAGCACTGACAACCCTGCCGACCCTCTTTCGTGCGGGATTTATCCCCCTGCACATCTCCTCCTCCCTAACTTCCCAATACCCAACCCCCTCCGTCCCTTCCTCATCGACGCCGACCCTCACAAAACCAAAGCACCCCCCCTCCAGCATTAACACCACAGCTGATCCCCTCCTCCTCCACCTCCCGAAGCACAGTGGTATGTCCCTCACCCAAAACCCCCTGTTCCCTCTTACACGTCTCAAGGTTCATCCCTCAGCCTCACCTTACCTCTCCCAGCACGCCCGAAATGCCCAGCGAAAGAGCGCCTCATCCACTGGTGTCCCCCATACCCCCGCAGCTCACTTCCTCCCTTCTCCCCATCAGACACCCAGTGAATCTACGATGTCATCGCCTGTGCTTGGGCGGACTCAACCAAGGAGACTTATGGCTCAGGCCTCCTCATATACCACACCTTCTGGGACCTCAAGGCAATCTCAGAGGAACAGCGCGCCCCCACCTCCCCCGACATCCTCGCCACCTTCATCTCGTCACTCGCAGGCACCTATGCCAGGAGCACAGTTATCAACTACGTCAATGGTGTCCACATGTGGCACACCATACATGGACTGCCTTGGACCCTCAACTCCAATGAAATCAATGCCCTCCTCAAGGCCACCAAGATGCTGGCCCCTGCCACCTTGAAACATCCCCCTGTGAGCCCTACATCCTCAACATCATCTCTCGCCTCCAAACACACCTCAACCTCTCGCACCCTCTCGACACCGCCATGTTTGCATGCCTAACAACCATTTTCTTTGCCACCGCTCACACTGGCGAGTTCACAGTCAATAACCTCAGCACCTTCCACCCACTCACCCACATTACCCCAACCCATGTCACCCAACAACATGACCGCCAAGGCCATGAAATAAGCAACTTTCACATTCCCCACACAAAGACCTCCCCCTATGGCGAAGACATCAACTGGGCCAGACAAGATGGACCCTGTGACCCCCAGGCCGCCTTCTGCAATCACCTCTCCATCAACAACCCCCCACCTGACGCTGTTAAGACTGTGCAGACTGGATGAGACTGGATCGGACTTTGGCTTCAGTGACTCGGAGCAGAGCGCTGTGCCCTCATCAAGGTCTTAGTCCTGGATTTCAGAGGAGATGGATTTTGGAGTTGGAACGAAGGATTCCCAAAGGACAAGAGGGTGTATTGAATTCGATATTCAGACTAAAGAACTATACATGAATTGGAGGTCTTTGGGGTCCAAAGGAGTATTAGTAAATGGATCACTAAGATGAAATGGAGATTGGTAAGTGCAAACAGAGTCGGGTACAAATGGGCCAGAGCTGTGCTCGGAGATGTGAAAGCTGGAGCTGTGCAAGCACAGGATCAGAGACGGATAATTAGCAAGACTAGTACATATGGAGACAAGGTGTCATAACTGAAATGGAGAGAGACATATGACGAAATACTAAGTAGAAGTCTGAGGGCTTGGAGTTGCGTCCTGAGCGAGATTGTACCAGAGTTGTCAAGGAGTTGTTCAGAGGCGATTGGAGTTGGTATGGGATATGACAGTATCCCCCCCTTAGGCCTGAACCCCTGAAGGCCATTAGGTGAGAGACAATGCGGAGTGCAGATTTGGAGTCCAAAAGTTTCGTTGATCCCAGGGCTGAGGCGCGTATAAAAGCAGGAGCACTCTTCCCCAGTTCCAGAATTCTCATCCCCACCATGTCCGAAATTCACAACATCACTGAGTGGTCTGAAGACCATCTCAAGGAGTGCAAAGACGATGATGACATCCTTTCGGTGGCGAAGTTTGCCGAGCACAGGCGACGTGCGAAAGCGAAGAAGGAGGAGGAGGAGCAGAGGAAAGTCGAGGCCGAGGCTGAGGCGTGACGAAAGGCGGAGGAGGCAGAACGGCGCAAAGCCGAAGAGGCTGCAGCCAAAAGAAGGGTGAGTGTATTCCCGAACGTTCGGAGATGTTTGCTGATGTCTGAAGGCGGAGGAGATTCATGCTGGACAAAGCACGGCCCGGGCCAAGGACAAGGGCAAGGGCAAGGAGTCGGAGGCGAAGGTGTGTGTCCGGAGCCTCAACCAGGACCCAAGCTTGTGTGTATGGGGTGGAGGAAAGGTGATGGCATGCAGGCCCTGTAGCGCGGCAAGAGTGAAATGCGAGTGGTCAGAGGATGAGGAGGCGGGAAAGCTGAAAACGGCGAAGAGGAAGAAGATTGGGCTGGAGTTGCCTCAGAGGGAGAAGAAGAAGGCGAGGACTGAGGCATCAGAGGCAGGTCCAAGTGGGTCGTCAGAGTCTGTGCTGGGGGAGATTTCAGTGGCCTTGGTGAAGGCGCTGCACGGAATCATGGAGGTCCTCAAGGAGCTCCACCAGGACAATGTCCGAGCTGGTTACAAGGTGGATTGTCAAAACCAGCTGCTGGAGCAGCTTGTGGAGTTGAAGGCAGAGGAGATCTATGGGTTGGAGGGCGAGGACTCAGAGGAAGATGTGAAGGTGGATGCCAAGGAGTTGGCAGAAATGTGGGAGGATGTGGGGTCGCTTCCAACGGAGGAGGAGCTAGATGAGCTCCAGAAATGGATCGGAGGGAGTTCAGAGGCAACAAGTGAGGAAAGGTCAGAGGAGAGTGGAGTGAGTTCGGAGGGGAATGGAAAAGGGTTGGAGGAGGTTGGAGATGGGTCAGAGGGTAATGCCTAGGTGTAGATATTTGTAAAGAATGAATTACATTGTTTCCTGTACATTGCATGAGAAAATGAAAGCAAGGAGAGGGCGGAATGAGTGTGAACGGAGGTGCTATCCCCCCCTTAGTGAGATGTCCCAGTGTCAAGCCAGAAACACAGACATGGGTCGGAGGAACGGCCATCAAGGCCAAACGGAGTAGGAGAGGCAGATAACAGTAGATCGGAGGGCAGAATGCAGACTAACAGGATGAAGCCTGGAGGGCAGTGGAGGTCTCAGGGGAACTGGCATGCATGTCCGAGTGAGTGGAAGAAGTACTGCCCAAAACCCAATCGATCAACAGATTGTTGTAGGGTGGGTCAGAGGTTTCCTAGGACAAGGGGACAGGGGCACCCAGTGAAAGTGACATAGAAATGTTGGATGGAGTGATCACCAGAGGAGTCAAGGGAGTCAGAAATGTGAGGACAGAAAGGGAACAGAGAGAGAGCAGACGCGTTGGGTATGGATATCCAGAGGGTAGAGTACAGGCAATGTGGATCTCAGCTCATGTGGAGGCAGAGGGTCACTGCTGGTCCAGAGAAGAGTCGGGAGTGATGGCAGAGGCTGCATGAGTGGCCAACTTGGGGCAATCCCATGCGATATGTCCTGCAAGACTGCAGAACATACAGAGGTCATGCACAAGGCACTGTTGACACTCGGAGGTGGTAAGCCTGCCATCTTTTCCCAGAGGATGAGGAAGATCAGGGGTCAGGGCGGAGGAGTCGGAGGTGGGTGCAGACTCATCCTCAGACTCAACGGAGTCATCGGGAGCTGCAAGTGTGACGGAGGATGGATTGGAGATGAGGGAGTCGGATGGAGAGGTGGACCAAGGGGACTGGATGGGGGATGAAATGACAGAGGGTCTGGACTGACGGACTCAGAGGAGTTCGGACTTGCATTCCCAATAACATGCATCGATGGTATGAGTAAGGGTGCAGAGTGCCAACAGGGTGGAAGGCTTTCTGACATGAGATATCTCGTCTTTGATGCAGTCCAGGAGTCCATTGTAGAAATGGTACCGGAGGGCACCATCTCCATATCCATGGACTTGAGAAGCAATCCGATTGAACTCAACAATGTACTGGTTGATGTATTGAGTGTCCTTCATAGTGAGGAGACTGAGCTGATGCTCTGCATCTCTGATGGGGTCATGGGGTCCAAAGTTCATCCAAAGCTCAAGGACAAACTCCTTGTAATTGTCCATCCAGAGGGGACAGAGTCCGGGGTTGGCGATCTGGAGAAGGTTGGGTTCGAACCATTCCAGTGCCATTCCTTTGAGGTAAGACTGTGCAAATGTGACTTTGGCGCAGTCTGTCTGGAAGGCTTGAGGTCAGTCCTGGAAGTTCAGCTCACACTGAACTAAGAAGACCCGGAGTTTTCAGGGATTGCTCCTGTCAAACTGGTCTGGTTCTTGGACTTTAGTGCACTAAGAAGAGGAGGGAGCAGAGAAGCAACGAGGTGAGTGAGTGAGGCTGTTGATCACCCTGGCAAGGCTCTGGAAAGAACCTCGGGCAGACTCATTGCTATTTCCATTGTCTGAGGGGTCAGAGTTATCATGTTATCATCTGAGTCACTATTCGGAGGTGGTGGACTACCGGAGGGATGGGACAGAGCACGTAAGGTGCTGACTGGACGGGGGGTCTGATGTGATGGGTGTTCAGATGTCTGAGAAGAAGGGTTTGGAGGTGTGGAGGGGGTCAGAGGTTGTCAAGCTGAAAATTTGATGAAGTCTTGAACAACTTCGGGGCTGTGACAAGAACTGGCGAAGAAGCTGAGGGATTTGTGATGAGGAGGCAAAGGAGTGTGGGTACAGGAGGTTCAGGTGAAATGGGACATTTTGACATGAAGACCTTTTGCAAGTTTGAGTCTGAATATACTGTTAAAACTGTGCGGACCAGACAAGACCGGATCAGACTTCTCTGGGGGAAACTCCAGAACTCTGGAGTTGGTTGGATGGATGGGACTTCGGCTTCAGCGACTCGGAGCGGAGCACTGTGCCCTCATCAAGGTCTTAGTCCTGGATTTCGGAGGAGATGGATTTTGGAGTTGGAACAAAGGATTCCCAGAGGACAAGAGGATGTATTTAATTCGATATTCAGACTAAAGAACTATACATGAATTGGAGATCTCTATATATGGGATCCGAAGGAGTATTAGTAAATGGATCACTAAGATGAAATGGAGATTGGTAAGTGCAAACAGAGTCGGGTACAAATGGGCCAGAGCTGTGCTCGGAGATGTGAAAGCTGGAGTTGTGCAAGCACAGGATCAGAGATGGATAATTAGCCTAGTACATATGGAGACAAGGTGTCGTAACTAAAATGGAGAGAGACATATGATGAAATACTAAGTAGAAGTCCGAGGACTCGAAGTTGCGTCCTGAGTGAGATTGTGCTGGAGTTGTCGAGGAGTTGTTCGGAGGCGATTGGAGTTGGTACGGGATATGACAGATGCCCACCTCTTCACCTACCGATGGAAGAAAGGCCACACACCCCTGACCTGCACAAAATTCCTTAAAACAGTCGCAAAGGCTTTCAAAGCTGCCAGCCTAGCCCCCCTCAAAGGCCACAGACTGCGCATAGCCTCCACCCTATAATACCTCCTCCACAACATTCCATTTGACGTCGTCAAGGTGAAGGGCCACTGGGCAAGCAATGCATTCCTCATCTACCTTCACAGGCACACACAAATCCTCACACCCTACATGCAAGCCAACCCCAACCTGCACAAAACATTCCTCCGCTACACCATTCCACCTATACACAGATAATCCTCTCTCCACCAACCTGGTACATCCCGTCCTCCGACTACCTTCTGGGTGCACAGCGTTAGCAACGCGTGTTGTCTGCCACTCCTACCCTCAGCCTGAGGGGTCGCAGCTTACACCCACCCAGCAGGTGTTGTCTCCCACTCCAGACTGGAGAGTGCTATGCGCTTCCCCCACACTCTCTCTCCTAGTCTTCATAGTCGTACCTCTCCCCTGTCATTGTCTATACAACCCATACATACAATGAATCCGTGTCCCTCCTACATGCATACAATGTGGTCCAAAGAGTTGATATTATGCTATAGATGGAAGTGTATCAACAGAATATTTAAAGCATGCACCACAGCAGAAAAAATATAGCCAGTCCATACAATTGACTTGCTGGCAGCATGCTTTGGTCTCAAGGAGCTTTCTGTCCAGAAGCAACCTCAAGGTTTGTCAACTGTGTTGGATGAATACCTCTCATACATCCATCAACAGGGATCTTTGGAATGAAGACTCAAACCCTTTGAGGCTCTGGGAGGCAAGTGTACCATAAATAATTTTAATTCCATACCCCTGACATGATT
>QGOI01001831.1:0-10935 GCA_003313885.1 Boletus sp. MG55 | reverse complement strand
GCCGCCATTACCGGCTACACTCTGGGCCAGCCTGACACGGTTTCCGGCTATAAGAAGATAACCCACTGTGTGATGTGACAAGTTGTAATGCATTGTTTGTCCAAACGAAAGTCCTGTAACTTACGTTCTGCTAGTCGTGGTTAGGCATAAGCGGATAATAGAAACTATAAATTTAAGACTCGAACAAAGAAGTATTACATTTACATTTCTTACAAACAGTCGAAGCCAGGACAACATACCACTACAATCGATGAAGAAGGCTGCACTGATACGAAATATGATTAAACAACCACCCCTTTCAGAGTACCCTAACAGAGATGTTCAGGACATACTGTGCACTCGAGACAGGCGAAAACTCACCAATACATTTCGGTTGGCATGCTGCTTGCAAGGACAAAAATCATACAACGTGTGGCGAGCAACTGCAGCTATGTACAGCTCCCTCAGATTATTCATATCGGAGTCGGTGACGTCGGTTGAGTTCACTTCGACAACTTTCCGAACTTCCGTTTCACTGCCAACTTGAAACAAAACATCTTCCCAGTCCCGACAATTTATCTCGACATCCACTAACATGGCAATACATGCCTTCTTCTTCGCCAATGAATGTGCAAACTTCTCTCTGGCAAAATCCACAGAGGGGAGTCTGATGTACGGCAGCGCCTGAAATACTATCGTAAGATTATCTATAACCACAAGGTTAGTGAGTATCCTACCAGATACTTGTTAGCACCATGTATAGCTTGGTAGTAATGGGCAAGCCCTGGAGATATGGTGGTTGCTGCTCCACTTGAAGAATGTTCCTTGGTCTCCCCTTTGGGAGACTGAGAAACTCCAGATCTGGGTGTTGTTGGAAGCGGCTCTGGATTCTTGTGACCTGGGGAAGATGGCGCTTGACGCACACCATTCAGACGCTTGATGGACAGCTGTGATGCTGGCGTGGTATAGCATATAAATGGCTGCTCCTCTGGCTTGGACATAGTTGGTTATTTGATTTATGACGAAGTGTCGATTTCGATGTCGTCTACCAGAAGAAAGGCTGCTGTCGTCAGTATTTGCAAGTGAGTTATATATTTGTTGTGTGACAAAGGGTCACTCTACGGTGTGACCTGTGACTATAACGGAGTCGTACTCCAAGATTCGTTTGTGCGATAGCCTCAAGAGGTGCATCGTCGCTTCCATTGGCCGCAGTAGCGGGGGTTGGTAGTATCATACAGTACAGCTCGCATGGTATCCATTAAAGATGTCCATTTCTAGGGAAAACTTGAAGACACATTCAGAAACGTAGCGACTTCACTCCAATCAGTGAGATAATCGCGACACAATCTGCAAATGATAACGAGTAGATATGGTACACGTTGTGGTATGATCGGTAAGCCTACTCCCAAACAACCGGCGTTAACGAAAGCAATTGAGTAAAGGCTTGCTTGCGTGCATCTGGGCCACCTATCATGATCTGGTGAAAGAACTGGTGAATACACGAATGCTCGGCGGACACCTGCCGGAGTCGATGTGGTGTAACCAAACCCACAGAGCTGAAATCGTTGTGCAGACCCAAGATCCACATCTCCACCGCGAGCTGCACCGACAGGTTAAAAGCGGGAAGGATAAAACGGAATTAATTAACATCAAACCTTACCCACGACAGGACGAACGTAACTTTCTCGCAAGCATGACTGAGTCTGGGGTCAACAAGCACGTCACTGATGTCGATGGCATGACGTTCCAATACGCCAATGAACCTGGGAGAGTGGTGGTTGCCGAGTGCTTGAAAGAGGATGTCTCATGTGGCGGTGTCCGCAAACCATGTCACACCCCCCTCCTCGTCCCACGAATGCCAGTAAGGGTACCTGATTTCCGGGTCCCAGGTCGTGTGCTCGACGACTTGCTGCATAATTTCGCGGTTGAGGGAGGTGGTAGGGTGGGAGAGGTGGTGCAAGAACGGATAGGCGGAGTTGGGTGCCGGGTCGATCAGGAGTTTGGCGATGGATCGAGATGCTTGATGTAGGAAGCTCAAATAGACGTTCTCGAGCTCAACGACGACCAGTCAGCCTGTCATCTCGCGAATTGTGATAGTACGTACCATGCTTGAAATCGCGGCTTTGAATGCGTTGCTTGAAAGTTGCGGGAAGGTGGGGGCGTGATGCGATGCAGACGGCCTGATAGGTACTGGGAGCATGGTCAGTGGTGAGGATGAACACGAAAGTGAGCGACCTACCTGTCATCATGTTCGGTATTCTTCCTGTCCTCTGAATGGCGGCCTCGATTTGACGGTCAATTTCGGTTTGGGGGACTTTGAGATGGGGGAGAACGAGCGTCGACCAGGAAACATTATTGATGAGGATTTCTCGCTTCAGCACGGCGGCGATCTCCACCGCAATCTGCGACCAGTAATCCGCTAATGAAACCCAGTGAAAAGTGGACATGGTCGGTTATGTTCGGGTATGTCCGGGGATGCTTTCTTGGCCATTGCAGACGAGAGCATCATGTAGCATATTTCTCTCATCGAACGGAAAAGTAATGCATGCTGTGTGATGATCATTTGTGTTTACCAATGATTTTTGAAATAAAACATAAGAGAGCGGAATACAACATGTGCGGACGCCGTTGCATTACCCGTATGAAATATGCTCATACCTGCTGTCATATGATGCTTCCTGTTCCTATTTTGCATATCCCGACATCCTGTACATCTGCGCATTCGTGCTCTATAATGATATTGCTATTCCGTTCCATTATACAGCGTCTACAGTACTGGATATGAAAGCGACCAATCAGCGAATTAAAAGCGGGAGAAATCATTCCATAGTCCGTCTAGTGAAGCTTGCCCTGCGACACAGTGTCATTCCAAACTTTGTTGTCTACCTATAGTCGCGTCAGGACATTATATATTATATTCTAGTCCCACTTACCAATTCTTTAGCCTCGTTCTTGTATGCCTAGAGTAGTCACATTAGTATGAGAATATCCGAGTCGAAGAATACAAAGCTGTCATACCTCCCGTTGTGCTTCGTCCAGTTCTTGGTTCCAGTATGTACGGAACTCTTCGCTTGAACCATTCACATTGATTTGTGCAAGCCAACGGATAGCGCACAAGTTGCTATTCAATCAATGCATTAGGGGGAGTCTCAACGTGTTTGAAATGAACTCACTATCCAGTCTTATTCTTCGCTGGCCGCATTTTTCGGTTGCCGGCTCCTTTGCGTTTACTGCTCGAAGAGCTGTTGGTCAGTTCTTCATTGTCTTTACCTTGGCCACCGTTCTTGACTGTAGGGCAAGGAAGAGGAGGTAACACAGGAATTCGAATCTTGAGTGATTCCTTTCCAAGACTAGCTCTAGAACGACCTATATTAGCACTGTATCAAGGGAAGACTAAATACTTACAGGGGATTTACAACCACGGGTGGGACATCGGAAGTGGATGTCGACGTGACACCATTGACCGCTTCAACCTCTGGGAGGATACGCGAAACGGGGGTGGACATCGACACAATATTAACTGCTTCTTCAGGCAGGAATCGCCACAAGACGGGTGAAACAGAAGCGGACGTTGACATGCTGTTACCTGCTTCAAGTTCATGGGGAATGATGAGCCAAATGGGAGCAGATGTCCATGCACCATTGATCACTTCCTTAGGAATGATTAGGGAGACAGAAGTAGATGTTGACGCAGTATTGACTGCTTCCTCGGGTGGGATGGGGCCGATGGGCAAAATGGAAGTGGATGTCGACGTGCTGCTGACCATTTCCTCAGAAATAATGGGTGAAACGGGAGCCGTACTAGTAGATGTCGACATGGTATCAACCACTTCTTCAGGTAAGATGGGCGAAACGGAAGGTGATGTCAACATGCCATCGACTGCTTTGTTGGGAATTATTGGGGTGATTGCAGTAGGGCTGAGCACAATGGACGACGGCAGAGTAGAGAAAAAATTATCTGGTTCATGATCTAAGGGTTCGGTGGGGAAACGGCTGGTGCTTGTCATAGTTTCTAACATGTCGGGGTCACCTGATAATAATTTCTGTCAGTATAGCTAAAAACTCGCCAGCGTGCTCACTCTTTGTTCTTTTCTCGGGTACCTTAGATTTCCCCCCCTTCGCCTTTCGTTTCCTGCTGGTCCCAAATACAGATTCTTCTCCAGCTATCGTATCGTCTTCCTGCTTGACTTGCCACCTTCCCTGGTCATCCAGGTTGTTCCGTACCCATCCAGGATAGTCGCTCGAGCAGAGTAGTTCTATTTTCCAGTCATTCTCGGCAAGTTGGAGGAATGGAAATGACTTGTAAATAGCGTTGTGGACAAGGTCCTTGGCAGATGTACTGGCTTTTCCCCAACTCTTCGGAGCTATATTTTGAGCGACAAGATCAGCCCAACAGCCTCGTGCCTTCTTGCGAATCGCTTTGAGCACTGAGTCCGAAACAGTGCCTCCCTCTTCAAGTTCTAGATAAGCGAGCTTCCAGCATGGGTCTGCGTGGGCTTCGGCTGTGGCTGTCCACTGGTTGTATTGGACCTGCGTCCAAAAGCGGATGTGCGGATATATCTCAGCAGTCTTGATAAGAGTCGGTGGACTCGCCGTATTCAGTGTCTGTAATGTTACCGATAACTGATCGAACATATTCCTAGATAACACAATCCAGTTGTTCGACAGGATATATAATTCATTGTACTTACTTTATCGTGTCGCGTTCAATTGTGACTTTGACCAATTACATTTCAAGCGCCTTGCATCGCTCCTTCAAAGTGAAATTTTCCTGCATATATGCCTGCCGACACAATGCCATGATGAGATAACACATGAAAACTAAGCTTACCTGAGGCATTCCAACGGATTGGTGATTCGCTGTCATGGTGGAGAATAAGGGGGTGGCGTGAACAAAAGGCTCCGTGTCCAACCTAAGGCTGTCAGGAAGCATGAGATTAGTATTTCCGCTATTAAAGGAGGAAAAGTCGTAATTTCCGTGGTTGGTGTTCATTAGAGGGGCTAGGTACGTATATGGGGGTGGGTGGAAGTAGATCCAGTGGATCTGGGGTGGAGTAACGCCACAGACAGATAGGAGGCTTTACAGTTGCAGTAACTCCGCTTGGCATACCCCGTGCAGGTACTAGTATGGCACGCTGACTAAGTTTATGGCATGTGTCTCCCCGCTATGTCAGCTGAGCCAATCTGCAAAGCCCCTACGATCCAGATCTCGGGTAATGTTATCTTACTCGATATCGATGATATTATCCCGAGCTGGGACCTGTATACATTCAGTATCAGGGTGAAAAATCCAGGTGAAAAGGTGAGTTTTGTTGATTTATTTATTTATTCTCTACTCAGCCCATCCTAGCACATAGTCCTTCGTATCAAGAGGAGTGCTATGGAGAAAAAGAATGCGTAAGTACCTGATTTGCTATCAGCTCATGTATTGATAAGATCTGCAGTGCCACACAAACCGAAAACAAATATGAACCCGATCTGAGAATATTAGTCAATGAGGCTGTGTAAGTGTTTTATGTCTGGAACTAAACAATATTATAGATACAATGATCTTATTTGATAGTCAAATGGACCCACATAATCCAATTGAAGCCACGGTTCCCGAGATCTCGATTGTACACAATGAGGAAATGTTGCCCGACCTTACTGGCGATATAGATCATTTCAAGTATGTATTTGTTCCTTTGAAATGAGTTTACTATCTGATTCTATTCTATTACTAGTTGTCCTATAGCGCCTTGTCACCTCCTTATGCGCCGGGCTACACCTGACCATGGAGAGGAGAGTTCAAGGTTTATGATGCGCCCCTTTGACGTGTCTCTTATCCCGCATGAAATAACTGAGCATAGGGCGTTTTTGGACAAAATCAAGGAGAGGTTTGCGAAACGAATTCGTCTCGCATAGTGTAGAATAGAAAACATGTATAATTCGTGTCAAGACAAAGTTACTCTACATCATTATCATCATCAACATCCTCCTCAGCCGAGTAAACACTGTAAGGTACACCAAGATCAGAAATGTCAAGCCCTGGTTTCTCAACCATGCAAAAAAAAACCCCTTCAACTCCTGATGGTAACACGAATTGCCGGGGCACCATTGCGACAACGCTCTGGATTGTTTTGACATTACATACCATGATCTCATCAAGGAGAGTGGAAGCTGCGAGAACTTGTGACGAGAGTTGAAGCAGTTCAACATTTGGTTCTGAATAAAGTTTGAGGACGGCGACATTGTGAAATGACCACTGTGCTTGTTGTTCAGGAGACGATTGTACAGCTAATTGAGTGAAATATTGCACATCCCCGATCCGAATTCTCTCATTGTGTACAAACTAAAATAGATCACATTAGTCTATTTGATGGGGCGAAGCCGAGATGACATACCTTAACATTGCGGGAGATGCGCAGAGTCTCTTGAGACTTTAGTGTCTCCCGCCAAGCTGAGCGAGCAATTTGTCCATTGGGCAATAGGAGGCGTGCCCATTTCATGACATGAGGGAGCGGCTGGGGGACAGGGAGGTATTCGCAGAATGCTTGAGCAACATCACCGTCAAGGGAGATGGGATGTTTGGAGTGTTTTCGAAGAAGTACATAGCCATCACCGATGTCGACTGAGCCATGGGGAAGGGGATTTGAGGGAATTTCAAGCTCTGGCATGATGGAGAGGAGAGCGTTGACTTGACAACGCCGTACACCTTCACGAGCGAGATTTGCATAAGGCTTTGATGGTTGTCGGATTTGCTGGCCCAAGTTGCCAATCGTACGTTCCATAGTCCATTGTGCATAACAAATAGGAGGGCCTTTCTGGAATGCTTCGGGCACAAGATGGAGAACTTGGTGGACAGCGGGGCGAACGAAGTGAAGCCGGTCATGGCGAAGCTGATAATAAATAAGCTCAAAGTCACGTTGCCAGGTACAGAGGAGTGCATGTGCATCCCGGAGCTGTTCGTGCGTTAGCAAATGCTGGCACATGATCTGGAAGCCACAGACGAGAAGGCAGAAATGTGACCAATACTTCAAAGGAAGAACTGTGTAGAGAAGGACAGGAGCAAGACTGAACGTGTAAAGTTGGAACTCCCATGTTTTGTATTGCGTGTTGATTTTCTCAGCAATGTTTCTCAGCTTACGGTCATAGGAACCTGGAAGAAATTGGCCAGCAGCGGCAACATCTCAGCCATGTGAAGCCCAGAGAGCTTCATCTGTGAAAACAGCCCAGTCCCATGTGGACTTGTCATCACTACCTGATACATCCATCTCGCCATGCCAAAGGGAGATAAGGAGATCTGAGATGTTGCTGGCGAGGTGCATGATGTCCGTCGTCATGCAGAGCGGAATACCAAGCGAGTGGGTGGGATTCAGGCCAAGGATCAATGAAGGTTTGGTAAGGCCAGTCTCGGTCTTCAGCTTGTCCCATTGCGTAGGATTGGGGGCGGAAACAATCTTGTTGAGGTTTTCTGAGTAATCTGAGGAGCCGCCGGGAGGAAGATTAAGAATGTCGATGTCGGGATGGTTGCTCCCTTCAGCAACATGGTCACGGGGACATAGGAGCACAGGGTAGTACCGATTAGCACGTTCTTTACGCCGTCCAGGAAGGCCACAGTACAGGCGACAACCGTTCTTGCCACTGTGGCCAACCATTCCATCCCAGTAGACCAGACCTGGGCCATCAGCAGTCGTGAAAAGGAGGTAGACGAAGGAAGAGTGGCGTGAATTGGTAAGGGGGTCCCACATAGAAAGGCCCTCACGTTGGATTGCGGCGAGATGATGAAATCCAGGGAATAGAAACGAGTCGAGATTCTTCGGCTTTTTGGGACCAGGGATGAAACCACCGGGTATGACATTGAGCTTACGGTACCGCTGATTAGGAGAGAGATTGCCAATAATCCAAATATACATCCAACAGTCAGACTCCTTGTTCTCGTAGAGCTGCGCCCCATCTAACGAAACCATGAGAACAATGTCGTGTTCCTGGATGTCACCAGCCAAAACAGCACCAAGATAATCCCAGCCCATAGCGATGTCGTTGACAATGGGAATATCAGATGAGCGAGTATTGATAATGTTTCGGAGGATTTCTTGGGTCTTCTTCCAGAGATAGCGCATGTCACGAGCACTCTCAGGTGTTCTGTTGCGAGCCTGGAGCTGGGGACCAATAGGAATGGTGGTAAACTGTTGTGCAGGTACCTTAATGCGACCACTGGTGCCTTGGAGCTTTGCTTCATTCCAGCGAGACGTGTGACACATGGGACATGCATCTAGTGTACTGAAAGGCCCAGTGAAGGCAAGACATGTATTTGGACACATGTCATGCATAAGCGGTTCGACGCCAGTATACGTCCTGATGAGCTTTTCAACGTTGTAAAAGCTGAGGATGTCAGCTGCTCCCAGAACGTGAGAGAAGTTGTGTTTGAGCGAGCGAGCAACAGCCTCATAAGCTGCTTGAGACGAATTTTCGAGGGCAAGATAGGTAGAGATGCTATGGCGAATACCAGGGTCATCGATTACGATTGGGCCATCCGGGGGGGAGTGTAGTCGGTGGAAAGCATTGGGTTCCAGTTTAGCAACTGGGTCAGCCGTCAATGCGCTTGCAAGTGCTCGAATGAAGCTCATTGTGTCTTTCATGGGTTGCAGTATCGCCGAGCGAGAAAGAGTGTCAATATTGACAATGGGACGTGGATGGCGCTGATAGTTTATGAGATGACGGATTTCAGGTGGAGGTGGGGTATGAGGGGACCGTGGTGGTTCGGGAGACTCAACCTGATGCGGGGAAGGAACTGCGGGAGGGGGAGATTGAGGCGCAGGGCCAGGGGAACCTGGCTCAGATGGAGATGGGGTGCGTGTTGATGACTAGGGGGCTGTTTAGAGATAAGGAAGCATTTGATGTGAGAAAGATACATACCCGCTGCAACGAGCCTTCTCGGTGGCCTCGTTTCAATGGCTCGAAGGATTCTTGGTCGAGTTCACGCCCTCGTTTATTGGTGGGTAATGCATTATTGCGCCTGCGAGCTGCCGTACCCCTCGATCTGTGAGTACAAGCTGGGACAGGTATATTGTCTAGTTTCGCAGCGTGGATTTGTTCTCGCTCCTCTTCCGAGCTAGCTTCCTGGAGATGACGATACCAAGTGGTAGTGGAAACAAGATGAGGGAGTCCAAAGTTATACTTCGAGCAGACACAGTTGAATTTTTGGGCAGCGGAGCCAGTCTCCATACGAGCCGCAAGGAAAATTGTCGCTGTAGCAGCGACTCGGAAGGGTTTATAATGCGGTTGGCAAGATGCAACGTTGCATTTGGCAACTGGCAAAGTGCGACGTTGCATATTGCCGTGGATCGCAAAGTTACATCGATCTGAATTTGCAATAAAATTTGCCTTATTGACTTATCAGACAGGCACATGTATCAACAGACAAATACCGATAAATACATGGGGTAACATAGGGGATCATGTCCACTTTTCACTGGGAATGAAAAGAGATTGAAGGAGATGTAACCTGCAAGGTGGGGGTTAGCTGGGTCTTAGAGATATCGTGTACACTGCATACCACAGAAATCGTTCGTGATGACATCGGCTGAGTTTTGAGTATACGATTCATCAGGGTTGACCAGCGTAGATGTATCGGATGCTGTTGCAAGATTAGGAAGTGGCAGAAAAAATGGAGTCGACTCACCTGTTGAATGATATTCCGTTGCTCCTGCATGGTTTCCGAATATGACGCCGAGCAGGGGATTGTCGTAGGATTGTCGGGAATCACTCATGGCAAATGTGGGAGGGAAGGAGCTATAATTAAGTAGATATCAGTGATCGAAGGTTACGGTCACACCGGCTGCCTAGTACTTACTAGTGGTGTTACCGTGACAGGCGTCACAGGATTAGGTTCAACAACACACACGCGTCTATGAATCTGCAGATGGGCCGGCCGTGACCTTTGTCCAACCTCTAATGCTACTCACGAGCTCCAACGCGAGATGGACGGCGACACAAGAAAAAAAGATTGTTCGAGATTACCCCCGACCTTTACTTGGAGACCACCGACCAGTTCATTGTTCAAACCTATTTCCTTGAGTTTCTCTGGCTCCCCAAGGTACGATCGACCCTCTCGCGCATCGAGACATGTTCGTGTTTCTGACCAGACATAGTCGATAATGCCCATCAGCCTGCTTGTCCCATCCTTGCATTGCGTCCACGACGCTCATCAGACAATCGATCAGATGGCTTGCTCGAGTTTGGGAGAGTTACTGAGGCCCTGCTCCCGTTCATTATAGCTGCTTCGCTGATGGGATTGCGGCGAGGTGGCTCGGTGTACGTACTACACAATCTATTCAATTCCCAAACAAGGCGTAAGGCTGATGAATTCTGTTTGTTCGGTTGCCACTATCAGCATGGGCCCGCCCGTTGCTCTGCTGTTTGTGCATCTCGGGCCCACTCGACAAACACCCGCTGACTGCCTGCCTAGCCCACCACGGGCCCGCCGTGTGTACCGTGAAATTGTCAACCTGGGCTAACCGTCTCATACATGAAACAGTGACTACATGGGCTCAAGAAAGTGCCAGAACCCAGTTTGACATGGTGCTGAGTGGGAAACCACTCGAAGTAAACGCTGCTGGGCGCAAAGAAAAATACAGTCTCGAGGTTCGTTCTCTTGGTTGATTGTAAACAGTCAGACTCCTGACACGACACACAGAATGCGCTGCATCTTCGGACGCACGGCGCCATGGATGCCTTAAAGTAAAATCGACCACTTTAAGCGACATTGATATCCACATTTGAACCCTGACTCGACAGACGGTCTACTGACCGTATACATACATTATTTTGCTGATCTATTTACCCAGGACAGTCAGTTATACTTGACCTATTTTACCTAGATCTCACTGTTCTGTTGGATTTTGCAACCATTCTTGCTGTTATCTTTTGTCCACCGTAGCTGGTACTGCATGTTCATTCTGTACTCACCACTGT
>QGOI01001827.1:0-18191 GCA_003313885.1 Boletus sp. MG55 | reverse complement strand
GCACATGGTTGCTGAACTTCGACTCGTCTTCCATATGCTTGGCAATGATCAAATTCTCGTCTACATACAACGCTTCAATGTCACACCTCCACCCGCGGGATATGGACACAACAGCAGCAGGCCTTCACCTTCTGAAGCGTGTGATGAGGAGCAATGGGGAAGCGATTGGTGGCGTTCTTCCATTGTCCCATATTTGCTCTCCTGTTCACCTGATCCCACGTTTTGGAAAAGTAGCAAGCCCTCATCTTACCAACCATACATGCAACATATTTTCCAGCGAGTTCTGGCTAAACCACTATTGGAACAAGCAAATATATTACTGTCTTTCGTGTACTTAGGCACGCTTGGCAACGTGTACTATGTAGTTCCTCTGCTGTCATGCCTTTTCTTTCCAAAGTTAAATGAGCATGTGGCGGGCCATCCATTTAAGACTCGCCCTCTGAGAATCTATCACCAGAGAGAATGACCACTCCACCGCCTCCAGTTTTTCGGAATGCATTAACCGAATATTCTGTCACTCCTCTTCGTGCAAAAACGACGTCAGTCCCAATAGATGGCAGAGTCTTCAAAGCTGCCACTCTTGATGCCGAACTTAGCACTGAACTCGAGGATGCCACAATATTCAAAGTGGCCCCAGGATCCAAAGAGAACAACTATGTTGTATTCTGGTGCAAGCGTTCAGGTCTGGATACCAGCAAAATCAAGGCTAGGGCCTTGAGAACAGCCGATGAAAAGCCATTCTTTCTCAATGGTCATTGGGAACCCTCTCTGATCCCTCACGCGTTGCACCAGTTCACCGCTGATTCGACTGAAATTTTCAGCGCCAGTTCTTCGCATGCGTCCCAGTCCACATCACTCTGCCATAGCATGCAAAATTGTCACTCCAAAGCCCAGCCGCCCACCGGTTCTTCGACATCAAAAAGGTGCTCTAGATCCTCACTGCAGCGGGAGCCCATCACATGCAAAATCCCCAACACCGAGTTGGAAGAGACTATCGAAGCAACAGTTATCCCTATCGCAGGTTCCGAAGAGAACAACGTTGCCACCTGGCTCAACAAGATCGTTTCCGCATTCGCCCACCTTCAGCCAGCTCCTCACGGCCAATCTCGTCCTGAAGGCTGGAATGGACCTTGCCTTACAAGGTCAATGTCAAAGGCGGTTGATACGCCTTCTACACAGAATAGCTTGCGTCTCTGGTCTTCACAGTATGCCGCCAAGCCAGTAGAAAATTCCCTGATGTCTATCAAGCCAGACATCATCTTTTGTGGCCAACTTGACCCTCATACCGGCTTTGCATGGCACAACGTGATATATTTCTTTGAGCTCACATCTTCAAACCACAGCGCTCAATTATGCCGAGATATCACTCGGAAGGCGTACGCAGTGTTCATGTCTCAGCCCAATAGGTGCTTTGTGATTGCCCTCTCCCTCGCCCGTCAAGAATTCCGCCTTCATGTCTTTGATCATTCGGGTGCCATCCATTCCCTAGGATACAACGTTCATAGGTCAGCCGACCTTTTCGCTCGTATCGTGTACACCTTTGCCTTTGGGAGTCCCAACGCACTGGGATTCGATCCCACCTTCATCGATCCCTCCCTGTCCCCTTCTCTCTTGTTTCGCCCCCATAGCACCGTCGCTGCTAGACTGTCCCAGATGATCTACATCTGCAAGGATACCTATAGCGTTGTACGCCATATATATGTCAGCTACCTGATCCGAGGCAGGGCCATGAGCTCCTGGCTTGTAAAGCGCGGGAAGAAACTCTATGTCATCAAGGACTACTGGACACACAAGGGAAGAAAGCATACAGAGGAGGAGATCCTACTCAAAATCAAGGGACTTCTAGGTGTACCTCAGCTAGTCGAAGCATGGACAGTACAGATTGAAGATGTCGATGAAACAACCGATTCCCTCCAACCCTCGTTTCTGGTCAGAAAGCTGAAATTTGAAACTCGCATTCACCGATGTCTCTTGTTGACACCGATAGGCGAACCTATCTACCAATTCTCCTCATTGCAAGAACTCATGAACATTTTCATTGACATTGTACACGGTGAGCATAAACACATTGGTTATCGCATTCATTACTCATCGCCAAGTCATTCCTTTTCCTTGCCAGTGCATTTTATTCTGGTAGACGTTTATGGTATTCTTCACCGCGATGTCAGTCTCAACAATGTCCTTATGTTTGTTTGCACTGTCCGGTGGCCTGTCACCCAGCAAAATATGTGGGAGTGGGAAGATGTCATTGCTAGCAAGAAATTGCGACGTGGTCTCCTCATTGATTTCGATTATGCGGACATGGTTAATGCGGAGAAGCAAGGGGTGTCCAGCGGTGACCGTACTGTATGTGTTTCCGTCTGTCTTTGGACATGCTTTGATTGACGCTTAACAACTCACAGGGCACCATACCGTTCATGGCTATTGATCTCCTCCAACAGTACACCACCCCAAGCATTAAATTTGCCCACATGTTCTCACATGATCTTGAGTCGCTTGTCTATGTGCTCGTGTGGATTTGCATCCTCTATCAAGCACCGAATGAGATTCGCAGTGATCGGGGCATTGAACAGACCTGTCTCAAACAGTGGGCTTTGGCAAAGACAGTCAACGATATTCAAGCGCTCTGCGATCAGAAGTTGGGCCAGCTATCATCAAGAAGTGTACTGAATGACTTCACACCCTACTTTGAGCCATTGAAACCCTGCATCACCCAACTCTACAAGCTGATCCAATGCTCCCGGGATCCAGAAGACAATACTATTCTCACTCATGCAAGTGTCATAGAAATTCTTATGGGTGCCTTCAAGTCGGTCACAGATGTGCCTTGCGGCGCGACAAATGCGAAGCAGACCTGGAAACGGCTGCAGAATGAGCCCACTGCGACGCAATCTACTTACTATTCTGAAGGGCGGAATGTTTGTCGCAGGGTTGAGTGAGGGGAATCCTGTCATGGACAATTACCTACTTTGTACTGATGCCATGTTGTATGCACGACGAATATTTAGTACTGACGCTACGTAGTACGTCATACTTTGTACGCATGCCTTCCGCTAAATTGCGTTTGTAACCTTTGACACTACCATATTTGGTATCGTGCGTGAGTCGACAAATGTAAGCAGCGTGTGTTCTTGCTCCGTCCATGTAGTTCATGTGTGCTCAGAGGTAAGCGTCCCATTCCTGATGTTTTTTTACGCATCAATGCTAGGTTCCCATCACATACAATCGTATAAAACGATGGCCAGTATTTTCTCTGAGGATCACCCCTGTCTATCGCCCACGATCATCTCCCACTGGTAGCAGTGACTTGGATTCTCATGGCGAGAGCATCGGTGAAGAAGCGCACTACCCTCCAAGGTGCAGATGAATTCAATTCAGCGTCCCAACTTAACGATCCAGTGACTGGTTCAAACGTCCGAAAGAAGGTGAAAACACTTCCATCTGACAGTAAGTTCATTACTATATGACCCACCGTTATACCAGACTCTTGTCTGTTCACCAGGTCAGGCTTGTAGATTGTTGAGGGTGAACAGAGGTAGCGGGGGTCAAATAACACAACTGCAAAATCTCGAACGCATCCAGACTCAGACCATCGCCAGGGTCATGCCAATGGATGTTGCAACTGCAAACAAGCCTATCAATCCATTGGCTCCTCTGTCAGAGAAGCAGCCGTCCAAGCAGAAAAGTTGTCCTTCGAAGGGTCGTATTGGGGAAAAGGCGAGCTGGATTGTTGTCATTCTTCCTTCGAACTCACCGTCCACTCAGGTCTATCCTTCTGAGACGCCGACTTATACTTTCCCCGTTTCCGTTCCAGTGCTTGGCAACATACTACCCATGGGGCCGACGCGCCAGCTGTCTGTTTCAGGCTCGCGATATGGTTTTCATGTTCCCTCCCCTCCTGCCGGTTCCACAACTTCTTGTGATAGTTCCACTGTACCGCCAACATCTCGCAGTACTTCCATGGTCCCATCATCTATGTCGACAGCTCCAATGTCCCACCGTGGCTCTGCACATCCTGCTTTATGAGGCTATTCTGCGACTCCTGTATCTCGGGGTGGATCTGTGGCTCCCATGTCTCGCAGCATTTCAGCAGCTCCCATGTCACGGAGGAGTTCAGCAGCTCCTGCACCCTGTGGTGGAGCGCACACACCTTCTGCCGTCACTGTGCCGGCTTCACCCGTACCTCTCAGGGCCTCGCAAATTGCACATCGCTCCTACAACTCTCAAACGCGCGTTCTGTCCCGGACGTCTTCTGTTCATGATATCAATGTCTTGGCTCAGGAACAACAGTTTTCTGCTGCTGCGCCGCCAGCATATGAATATCGCGCAGATGAAGACGGTGACACCAAGCCTGCTAGTGATGACATTACAAATTTTCAGAGTCATCATGACCCCAGCATCAACGAGATTTCTCCTGATGAAGATGAAAGGACGGCTGAAGCGGCATTGCATGCACCAGGTATGCGTTCTTCACTTATCAAATTCCCCACTCATCATGCGCTTGGCCAGGCTCTTCCCAGAATTTTCGCCGTACGGAGTTGCAAATGGGTGAGTGTTTGGGCACAATGTGATCGTCCATTTATATCTTTTCAGATCCTGCTTCACTCGCCAACACAGAGCAACACCTTTATTCTCGCGCGTCAATGCTAGAATCAGGTATGTCAATCTTTGTCATTGGGCTCCCTACTGACAAAGCTTTCAAAACAGTACTATCAACTTGAAGACGAGCGAGGTTCTCAGCCCTTGGACAGAAGTCTCCGTCCTCCCTCTAACTCTCAGATAGGTAAGAGTTGCCTCTTCATGGATAAACAAATGCTGAGGTCTTCAAGATCCTGTACTACTTGCCATTTCAGAGCGATCTCCCAATGAAGATGTCGTGCGTGCGTATCATCCACGCAATGGTTTTCCGCATGCCCCAGCACCGGAACGGCTTCATGCGATTCACAATCAACCTTCTGCCAGGACTTCGGCCTCTACACCTGCCCAAAGTACCTCAAATAGCATGGCTCAAGGTCCTCAACCTTCCCCCGCATCCACTGGCCCTCCAACCATGGCGCCAACCATAGCTAACCCAGATGGTGAATTGATAGGTTCACCGACAAAACTGCATTCTTATCCCCACAAGTTTCAAGAAGTCATTGAGTGGGCAAAGTTGATCGCGCAATGTGATTCTTCAACAAAGGACTCATTCCCACCCCGCTCCACGTTCCTTGACATATCAAGTGTCAAAATTTTCAATGAAGCCATTCACGAATGTGAAAATGCCCCCCCGGGTAAGTGTAGTGTGTGACCCTAACGGCTAATTTTATGTATCAAACCCCGGGCATACAGGATACTGGCCCAACTACCACAGTCAGCTTGGTGTGTTGGTAAGAATTGTTAAGACTTACATGTCATCACGCTGACGAGATTCTAGTTATGGGAATCTCTGATGACGTGGCAGTCAACTATCAAGGCGAAGGCTCGTGATGCCCTATCGCAATTCTACGATGTCAGAACTCATCACACCGACGTGGAAAGTCAATCGCGATCTCAAGAGTTAATCAAAGGTGCAGCCTTCCTGAGGAATGGTGTCGATGAAGAGGTATGTTTCCAATCATTCAATATATCTATGAACTGATCACCGTATTCCTCAGGGTTCTATGAACAACATGGCGCATCCGGCGTTAGATCATCTCGTTATAGATTTTTTCTACGTGCCTTCGTCGGTTGGCATAGCATTTCCGGAAGTCTTTTCCCGTGAAGTCCCAAGAGTTGCTGTCTGCCTTGCAGCAACTGTGGTTGAGTTTTTTCTTTTTTTTCTCTGTTCTCTCCCATGTTTACTCATGTCTTTGACAGCTTCGGGCAGCCCTTGATGAGTACACTCAAACTGGCATTCAGCAGGACTGCCAATTCGAACATGCCACTTATTCAAAGGTCTTCACTGGCTTCGTGGACATGCAAAACCAAATTGACCAAGATCCGAAGCATGCTGCGAAGACGAAGAAGTTGCATGTTGCTTGGGCGTCGGCCAACAGGTACATAATCTATACTTATATCTTATTGGCTAGCATTGACTCTCAAGCAGAACGATATCCCAAATGCAGCCTGTTATTGCATTCAGCGATGAGTTCCATGTCATTCTAGATTGATTCCCGTTTTGTCCATTGATGTTATGTATTATCATGATTGTGATTGTGATTTGCCGCTGGGGCAATGTGGTTACCAATATGACTTTTTTGGTTCTTCATATGCATGTGTGTAAGGAAGTACACAGTGGTGTGCAGACTTCTGGGTAGGCTGTCCAGGGAAGGAATTCAGAACAGCAGTGTAAACCATAATGTACTGTACAGTACTGTGTACTCCTGTAGGTCTCTTCATTAGTAGGTACATTGCTCTAGAGTCTGTTGTACTATACAAATCTATGTAGCTCTGTACAGCCCAGGGCTGGTTTGCTGATGTAGTAACATCCCTCCTAAACCATTCACTCCTAACCCGTTATTTTCTTCTAATCCGCCCACAGGGCAATACAGGTACTCCTTCCCTCTGGAGGACGAGACTGCACCCAAGCGAGTCCTCGACCGGGTACTCGACTCTAGCATTCCAGTTCCTATTAGGGACCTCTTCGCGGTTGCACCCGAATTCAGGAAGCAACTCCGTGAGCTCACTACCACCAAGCAGATTAGCAGTACTAACGCCGTACAGGTAAACGAGCTCGCTAGCCAAGACCCTGGAGCAGTCAAACGAGAGTTCAGTGACCAAGTCATCTGGAATGCCGATGGCGACATCGTCGCTCACCATAGCTTGCCTCTCAGGTTGCTTGAAGTGAAAGTACTCGGGACCGGTCGGTCCATCATCGGCGTACTCGACTCAGGTTCAGAGATCATCGCCATGCCCAAACGGGTATGGGAAAGTCTCAGATTGCCGGTCCAGTCAGACCATGTCATGATGATGTT
The DNA here is from genome assembly GCA_003313885.1 of Boletus sp. MG55. Lineage (NCBI taxonomy): Eukaryota > Fungi > Basidiomycota > Agaricomycetes > Boletales > Boletaceae > Boletus > Boletus sp. MG55. The sequence continues at coordinate 11,256 of QGOI01001827.1, read as the reverse complement.
GAATGCCAATACATCGACCAAGTCCACGTTGGGGGTTCTCAAGAACCTTCGGCTAGACTTTGGAGCTGGTGAGATCGCCCTCCAGGTACAGGTAATTCCACGTGCCAACTTTGATCTTTTGCTTGGTCGCCCCTTTCATTGCCTTCTTTCCACAACAACCGAGGACTTTCCGGACAGTTTGCAGACAATCACGCTACGTGACCCGAACACCGGTAAACTTTATAAACTACCTACCCGTCCCTGGACGGAAGGATATCCTTGTTGTCGACGCAGTCAGAACTGTGCCAACCATCAGTCCATTGTGGAGATGGGTTTTTAAATATTGATGATCTGCCGAAAGGTTGGGGAGAGCCTACTACGCAATCTTCCTTCGCTTACTTCACCTCATTCCTTTGTCCGTCCGTCTCCTGCTTTTCATACCGATTGCTTTCGGACTGCTTTAGCTGATCGCCGAACTGTTCCGCTTCATACGATTATCTTTCCTCTATGCAGTCCACTTTTACTTCGGACCACATGGCTGCCTTACGATCCGCTTACCATTTCGACCCGCTTCGGCATTGTCTCGCATATAAGTCCATCGCTAAAAAGGTTCGGCCCATTGTGGCTCCTCTAGCAGAGGAGTACCGCATTGTCCAATGCCTACCAGACAACCCGCTCGAAGGGTTAAAGCCCCTACCTACTCATCCACCTGATTTTACTCCAGGGATCTGCTTTACGCAGGAACGTGCTGATGCTCTCGACCTAGACCCAGCCAAATGGCTTTGGCCCAAGGAACTAAAGTTGGTTTGATGGCTGGTCTGCGACCATGAGAAGGCTTTTGCTTGGGTCCCGACCGAGTGAGGCCGACTCGATGAGCGACACTTCCTGCCAGTGAAGATACTGATCATGCCCCATACTCCTTGGGTGCTATGCAATATACTGGTCCCACCTGTGTCCTGGGACCAGGCCATACAGATTATCAAGGACCGGATTGTGTCCAGAGTGTACAAACTGTCCGTCGCAGCATACCAGTCAAGATGGTTCTGCGTACTCAAACAGGATGGAAAGACGCTTTGGCTAGTCCACGACCTCCAACCACTCAATGCGGTTACCATCTGGGACTCTTCAGTTCCACCATTCATTGAACATCTGGCCGAGTCCTTTGGCGGATATGTGGTTTACGGTATGATGGACTTATTTGCAGGTTATGACCAGCACCCTCTACACGAGGAGTCTCGGGACATGACCATGTTCAATAGTCCCCTTGGACCGCATCGGTTAACCGCTCTACCTATGGGACACACTAACGCCATACAGGTCTACCAAGCCGATATGGCCTTCGTTCTTCAGGACGAGATCCCGGACCATACTCACCCGTTTATAGATGACATACTGGTCAAATCTGTGACCACCCAGTATCAAAGGGAAGATGGTTCTTACAAGACCATCCCTGAAAATCCAGGCATCCATTTATTCATTTGGAAGTACCTAACCGTTGTCCACAGGATCCTGCAGCGGTTCGAGAATGTGAATGCCACGGTCTCGGCCAAGAAGTTCATGCTTGCTGCACCGGACGCTACTATCGTTGGTCACAAGTGTACCTTTGAAGGTCAGGTTCCCCACGAGGCCAAGGTCCAAAAGATCCGTGATTGGCCTGAGTGTCAGACCCTGACACAGGTCCGCGGCTTCTTGGGAACCTGTGGAGTGCTCCGTATCTTCATCTGGGATTTCACTTCTATTGCCCAACCGCTGGTCAATTTGACCTGGAAGGGTGTTCCTTTCGAATGGGGCAATGCCCAGCATGCAATGCAATGTCTGAAGGACGAGATTATAAAGTCCCCTGCGCTCCTGCATTTGGACTACAAGTCCGGGAGAGAGGTGATCCTTGCTGTTGACACATCGGTCATAGCGGTTGGATACATCCTGTCGCAGATGGGTGACAACGGTCATCGCTATCCGAATCGGTTCGGGTCTATAAGCCTGACAGAGGTTGAGAGCCGCTACTCTCAGGTGACGCTCGAGTTCTATGGACTGTTTCACACACTGAGAGCGGTCTGTCTTTTTGTTTTCAGCGTTGTTAATTTCACCATAGAGGTGGACGCCAAGTATGTTCAGGGGATGATCAATAATCCGGACCTTCAACCGAACGCGACCATCAACTGGTGGATCACCGGTATTCTTTTATTTCACTTTCACTTAGTTCATGTTCCAGCTGTTAAGCATGCCGGCCCAGACAGTCTCTCATGTCGGCCACCTTCTGATAAAGACCCCCCTGAGGAAGACGACATCAAGGACTGGCTCGACGATGCCTATTCTTTCTCGGTTTCCTTGCTCAATGAACGGTCTCGTTTTGTGAACAGATTTCCATCCGCGTTGGTAGCACCTTGTTCCCAATACCACTGCACTTCCAGCACAGCTCCTTTGGACTGTTTTGCGTCTTTTTCTGTCTCTTCCCCCATTTATTTCTCGTTCCTTTCTTCATTCAGTTCATCCTCATTGATCAAAATGCAGTCCCCTGCAGACGATCCACCAATACCTCAGTCTGCTAAAGCAGTCGTGAAAGAGGCTCGGATCGGTCGGATCCGTGATTTCTTAGAGACCCGCGTACGCCCACCTGACCTTTCAGATGTTGAATTTCGGTCCTTCATCAACTCGGCGACTCGGTTCTTCATCCTGAACGGTTCACTATGGCGTCGAGAACCACACGGACACCACCAGTTAGTTCTGCCGATGCGGCGACGGTACGAACTGATGCGGGAGGCTCATGACAGTCTCGGACACAAGGGTGTCTTTTCGGTTCAGACCCGTTTGCTACTTCAGTTCTGGTGGCCGATGTTGGTAGACGATGTCAAATGGTTCGTCCGCACTTGCCACGAGTGCCAGATCCGGCAGACTCGACGCCTCCATATTCCGCCTACCGTCCCTGTTATTGGAAATCTTTTCCACAAGGCCCACCTGGATACGATGGTAATGCTGTGGTCCGGTGGATATCGGTACATCGTCCAGGCTCGGTGCGCATTAACCGCATACCCGGAATGGTGGATGTTGCATACCGAGAATGCGGTCGCACTCGCCACGTTCATATTCGAAGACATCCTTTGCCGTTGGGGTCCCTTATGCAAAATCGTTACTGACAATGGACCCGCTTTTGTTCAAGCTGTAGACATCCTTGCAAACTGGTATCACATCCGGCACATTCGCATTTCCCCCTATAACTCCCAGGCCAGTGGAATCGTGAAGCGTTGCCACTTCGATGTCCGGGAGGCCATCATCAAAACTTCCCAGGGAGGGGAGACTCGCTGGCATACTGCCGCTCACTCGGTGTTCTGGGCCGAGAGAGTCACCATACTCCGATCGACAGGTTTGTCTCCTTACTTCATGGTTCATGGCATGGAGCCCTTGTTCCCATTTGATCTATCCGAAGCTACCTTCCTCGTTCCATTACCCGACACTGACCCCCTTTCCCTGTCCGGACTGATCACTTGGAGAGCCCGCCAGCTCCAAAAGCGTCAGGAAGACATAGAGTCAATTTGGGACCGAGTCCTAAAGGCTCGGTTCGAATCTATCAAACACTTCGAGTTGGCGTTCAAGAACCAGATCAAAGACTTCAACTTTCAACCTGGAAGTCTCGTCGTTGTCTGCAATACTCGGATAGAAAAAGAGCTGAATCGAAAGACAAAGTCGAGATATCTCGGTCCGATGGTGGTCCTTCGCCGGACTACTGGAGGATCGTATCTGCTCGCTGAGTTGGACAGTTCAGTGTCAAAACTCTGCTATGCCACCTTTCAACTCGTGCCATACTGGCCAAGATTCCAAACCGAGATTCCGGTCACTCAAATCACCAGCGCGGACAAAGAAGAGTTGGATCAGATGGCAGGAGAAGATGTTGAAGAGCCAGACAACGAAGATACGGACTCCATCAACTCCGAATAACCACCTCATTCCTTATCATTCAATCCGACATTTGTTTGATCAGATACCATTCAATAAAGACAAGTACCATATGTCTCTGTTCCACCCCGGGTTTCGACCGGTGATCCATTTCATTCACTCAGTCAATCCGAAAATATAAAAACACTCAGCATCTATCAAACAGACTCTCTACTATAGTCCCCGGTCCTTAAAAGAAAAACAAACACAAAAATTCTGTAGATAGTATCTGCATTGGAGGGGTTCAAACTGCTCGTGTCTGCTTCTGTCTGCTCCATTCTATTTTCGTTCTACTGCGCGCAGAGACACCGTGCTCATTTATATCATTGCTAACACTACCCAGGCTATAGAACCAGACACACGGTATCTGGTAGCAAAGAAGTGAAAGGTGACCAAGGAAAACAAGCTGAGTCAGCCGCTCGCACATCCGGTTTCATTTCTATACCCTCTCTTTTGTCCTTATTTAAATTTGTCCTTTCCTTTTTACTCACACACAGAACCAGACTGACCGCATGGACTTGGACATGACACGGACATGGATTGGACTCTACAAAATACAAGGACGGATGGACGGACTATCTACGGATTCTTGCAGAGTGCTTCCACCACATCCTTCAGCTCCGCCAACATTCCCTCATGCTCCAACTCAAGTGCCTTGATGCTGGACTGGATGTCCAGGATGCGCCATTGGACATGTAGGAGTCGGCGGACCGCTTCCTCGCGTTTCTTCATCGCATCGGTGTGACTGGTAGACATGCTGCCCATCTTCTTGACGGTTGCCTTGACCTTCCCTTTTGCCCTTACCAGCGCCTTGACCTCCTCTTCACCATCCGAAATGATCTCAACCTCTTTGGAGGTCGCTTGCGACGTGCTGGCCTTCACAAGTCGGACTGGACGGACTGCCAGAGTTCAGTATCAGATGACGCTGCCAAAGTGACTGACATACCTGGGACAATGACCTCCATCTCCATCTCAGGGCCCTTTGCCTTCTTCCCACCACGTCCAGTTGACAGGCTGCAACGTACCTTCGCGACATGGCAGCGTTGGCACGCCATGTTCCCATGTTGCATGCACTGCTCGTCGAGACTAGCGCATCATGTGCATGGTTTGGGTGGGCGAACCACTACGGACCCTTTCTTTGGCGCGGTCACCTCTTCCTCACGATCATCATCATTATCGTCGTCGTCGTCTGTCCTGGGATGCTGCACAAATCGGTTAGTCAAGCAGCCAGGCGAACCGAGAAGCCTACCTTGAGGTTCGCCATCTGGGTGACGGAGGATTGATCCGTAATTGCGGACGCGGCTGCAGATGACACCTCCCGAGATCCTTTCATTGGACCAGAGACCTCCACTCTCTCCTCATCGGCCCTGGTATCTACGTTCATCATCACTGCTGCCCCAGAGGTCAACGGTTCTCCTTCAACGGCTATCGGTTCGTCGAAAACCAGCGGTGGCACGGCCAGCACCGCCCGCCACTTCGCCCGCTGCGTGTCGCCTTCGATTAGCTTGCTGAACACGGCGGGAATGAACGACCTGTCCACTCCAACCGCATTGGCAGCTGCAGTAGCAGTAGCCAGGACCGCCTGCGCCACGCTGGTCATCAGCAGGTCACCAGACTGGTATGCAGCAAACACTCACCATCGCATCCTCCCAGGACCCACACCACATCTCCTGTTCCTCGCACAGCCACTCTCCATCATCGGGAGCACTGTCCGCCAGTCCGACCAGCTTGCCCACTACATCCACGAAACCAGCGCGCGCTACCTCCCGTTCCTTTGCAGCTGGATCGGACTGTTGAGCAATAGTGGCGAATGATGTTGGGAGCGACATGATAGTTGTGAAGAGAAGTTGGAGGAGTGTTGTGCAAGTCCATGATGCGTCTTAACGGGTTGGGCTCCGCATTCACAGATTTCGGACTCAGATATTTCCCACGCTTCAACTGAGTCGCGATACTGACTGGGGACAGTCAGAAGCAAGTCCCCTGTGGATATAGAGAGCCCTATCTCTCTACAGTGATATAGCTGCATCTTCCCATATTCCCACGACATTGCCTCTATGTTCCCTACCCCATTCAAGGCTGTCCGTACCAGTCTGGTCTAGTCCATGTCTATCCGAGCCAGTCCGAGCCATCGGAAGGTCAGTCCGGTGTCGGTGGTGAGTCCGGTTCACTCCAGTTTCGTTTCGTCATGTTGTCTTTCGTCTCGCATTCAGGGTTGCACCTTACCATGTGTGTTCCATGATACCTATACCCTCATTTGGACTCAGCAGCTAGCCTTTCACTTAGGGTTCAGGCCAGCCTCACAAGGTTTCGGTTATTGTTTCAAGGTTTAGTCCTGCTTGGCAGGTGTCGCCCACTCATTTTTATTTGAATCATTGTACCCTTTAGTTACCTCGCGTCCCTTGTCTCAAACTCTAGATTTGGCAGTCCAGTTTAGTCTTGGACTATATAGTTTTGTACTAGTATCTTGGTAATACCAGCACCCGGCTCACCCGCACTTTTTGTCCACCACACACATCGCAATCTCATCTTTCCACCGTCATTCAATGCTATCCGTATGTTTCTACTCGCCATCCATGCTGCCCAGTCTTGTTTTGTCAGTCTGGAACTCCGGATTGACTTGGTTCATCAGCAAAACCCTGACTTGGTACAGGATTTCTCAATTTGACAGGTCTTGACAGGTCAGTGATAGGATTTCTCAATTTGACAGGCCTTGACAGGTCTGTGACAGGATTTCTTAATTTGACAGGTCTTGACAGGTCATTGACAGGTTTATTTTGTTCATATCCACCCTATAGTATATCTGATCCTCTTAATAATACCTCCAAGTCAACCTAACCTAACCAAAAAGTGGACACAAAGTGGACCAAACAGTGTAGCAATGTAAGATAAAGGTTGACAAAAGTGTACAAAATGTATACAAAATGTGTTGAAAAATATGTACCAAAAGTGTGCCAAAGAGTACATCAAAGACCTAGCTAATATATGGGATAAAGGCTGCAAAAGTGTAATCAAATCAAACTTAGTTGAATAATGGGTTATAGGTATGTCCTGATTGATAATAGTAACCATGGCTACACAACTCTAAAAGCATTATGTTTTGTCTGATCTGTTGTTAAGCACACTATCATACAGTTAGTATGATGGTGGGGGACCACATTACATAACTATGGTACATAGTGTAGTAGGGAAGTCTAGATCTGTAGAGGATGGAATATGTGATACTGGTAGTCTTCTAGTACTATTTGGCTATTTTTATTCCTAATCCTGGCCAGACCTGTGAGCACCTGTCATGGACCTGTGGATGACCTGTACAGGTGCGGACCTGACTGTGTGATCCTGTGAGCCTGTGAGACCTGTCCAGAGCTGTCCAGGTCTTGCCAGATACCAAAGGGTTTTGCTGATGTTTGTTTATTGTCGGCCCAGAAAACCTTCGGACCAGTCTTGCGCTAGGTTTAGTACGCTGGGACATCTCCTAACCTCACTCCCAAGCTAGAATCCCTTTAGGGACAAACCCTTTGTACCCTCAGACCCCCTACTGCAAGTCCAGGACTACTTACTGCTAGTCCTCCGGGCTTTCTATCTGTTTCACACCATGCTACAAACCCCACCATCAAATTGGAACCGACAGACCCTCTCCATCTCGGAGTCGCTTGACCAATCGAAAGAACTCTACATGCAGTCCACTGCAGATGCCACCCGACACGATGCCCATTTCAAGACGTTCAAGGACTCTTGGAAACTCCCGAGACATGTCAATGTTAATGCCATCGACGATGCCCGCCTCTTCAAATACCTCGATATCAAGTCTGAAGAAGACTACCTAGTCCATGCCAACGACAACCGAATCATCAATTGCATCATCTGATGTGGATCTTGGTTTATCCCCACCACCACCATAGCCAAGTTAACCATAGCTACGGAACTAGCCACCACAGTGGAGAAGGCCAAGCCCAAGAAGGCCTTACCCCTGGAATATTCAGAGTTTGCCAAGGTCTTCTTAGACGAAGCCAGCAAACGCCTCCCCCCATCCCGCCCCTATAACCATGAGATCAACCTCACCCCATCTTTCCAACCCCACGTTGGAAAACTCTATCCCTTATCCCCCAACGAACAGAAGGTGATGGAAGACTTTCTTGACGGAATCTCTCATCTGGAAAGATTCGCCCTTCCAACTCCCCACAAGCTTCCCCCTTCTTCTTTGTGAAAAAGAAGGATGGAAAACTCTGCCCCTGTCAAGATTACCAATGACTCAACGCCGAGACCATCAAAGACGCATATCCGCTACCCCTGATCCCCAACCTCATCGATAAACTCCAGGGCACCAAACAGTTCACCAAGTTTGATGTCCGCTGGGGCTATAACAATGTATGCATCAAGGACGGCGATCAGTGGAAAGCCGCCTTCATCACCCACAAGGGACTTTACAAACCCGCCGTCATGTTCTTCAGTCTCTCCAACTCTCCCACCACCTTTCAAAGGTTCATGAATGACTCCTTTCGGGATATGATCGCTGAAGGATGGCTTGTCATTTACATGGACGATCTCCTCATCTTCTCCTCCAACCCCAACCTCCACACCAAACGAACCCGCCGCATTCTCCAATGCATGAAAGAACTCGACCTCCACCTCCACATTGAAAAGTGTACTTTTGACATCGAGGAAGTAGACTACCTTGGCATGATCATCCGCCCCGGTGAGATTGCCATGGACCCTGTCAAACTCGATGGGATCTCCTCCTGGCCCACCCCAACATCTATCAAAGACGTCCATTCCTTCCTTGGTTTTACCAACTTCTATCAGCAATTCATCTCCGACTACTCAACCATTGCCTGTTCCCTTATCGACCTTACCAAGCAGTCCAACCCCTGGTCTTGGTCCATCGCCTGCGAACTCACATTCTCTACCCTCAAGGAGATGTTCACCTCAGAACCCGTCCTCCAACTCCCTGACCAGACCCGCCCCTTCGCTATCGCCACTGATGCTTCTTAGTTTGCATCCAGTGCTATCCTCCTCCAAACTGATTGCAACGGACAGTGGCATCCTTGCTCTTATTTCTCCCGCTCTTTCACTCCGGCCAAGCAAAACTATGACATCCACGACTGCAAACTCCTCACAGTCATCCGCACACTCACTCAAAACCTGGCGACATTATCTCCAGGGATCCTCGTTCCCAGTTCAGGTCTTCACCAACCATAAGAACCTCCTTTACTTCCGCAAAGCACAAACCCTGAACTGCTGACAAGCCCGCTGGCTCCTTAACCTCACAGATTTCGATCTGACCATGTCCCACGTCCCCAACTTCCTCCTCTCCAGACCAGATGCTCTCTCTCATCGCCCCGACCACCTCCCGCCCGCCAGCACCCCTGACAACTCTGCCCAGACACTCCTCCCCGATTCTCTGTTCGTACGGTTATTTGACACCTCCCTCAAGAACCATATTAGTTCCACATCCAAGGCTAACCCCCTCTTCCTGGCCACCCTCCAGGTGCTCGATGGCAACATTCCCCCCACCTTCCACTCCCGCTTGAGTGATTGGCAACTCCTCAACGGCGTCCTCACCTACAAAGGGTGTGTCTATGTGCCCCCAGATCTCGCTCTCTGCCACTCTATCCTCGAGCGGTGCCACGACCACACAACCACCGGCCATCCCAGCTTCCTTAAAACCCGTCAGCTCGTCACTGCCAAATACTGGTGGCCCAGCCTTGCTCACTTCATCCGCCAGTACATCGAGGGTTGCGCCATTTGCTAGCAGAACAAGGCAAACACCCACCCCATGGTCGCCCCCCTTACCCCCATCCCCTCCTCCTGCTCCTGCCCTTTCCAACAGGTCTCCTGCGACCTTATTACCGACCTCCCCGCCTCCTCCAGCTTCAATTCCTTGTTGGTCATGGTCGACCATGGGTTTATAAAGGGGGTAATTCTCTGCCCCACTAAGAAAACTGTCACCGCTGAGGGGATCGCCGCCCTTTTCTTCCTCAAAGTCTACACCCGGTTCGGCCTTTACAAGAAAATCATATCTGACCGAGGCCCCAATTTCGCCTCTTCATTTGCCCAAGAACTTGGATGCCTCCTCAGATACTCCCTCGCTCTCTCCACTGCTTACCACCCCCAGACTGATGGAGAGATGGAATGAGTCAATCAGGAAGTTGAGACCTATCTTCGCATCTTCTGTGGAACTAACCCTACCTCGTGGTCCAATATGATCCCCCATGCCGAATTTGCCCATAACCACCGCCCTCACTCCATCACCAGCAAATCCCCATTCTTCCTAATGATGGGCTTCAAACCCCAGTCGTTACCCTCCGTCCTCCCGTCCTCGCCCCTTCCCACCGTCAATGACCGTCTCTCCGCTCTCACTAAGGCCAGAGACAAAGCCCTTGCCTCCCATGACCTTGCTCGTCAAGTCATGGCCTTCCGTAACTGGAAGAACTTCTCCCCTTTCGCTAAAGGCGATAAGGTGTGGCTAGAAGCTCGGAACCTGAAACAGAACATGACTTCCCCGAAGTTTGCGCCCAAACGTGAAGGACCCTTTACTGTTGTTAAGGTGCTATCTCCCATCACCTATCAACTCTGCCTACCAAAGACTTGGAAAATACATCCGGTCTTCCACGCCTCGCTTCTTACACCCTACCAAGAGAATGACATCCACAGGAAGAACTTCCCTGCTCCACCCCCTGACCTTATCGGCAGAGAAGAAGAATATGAAATCGAGAAACTTCTACGCCACTGTGGCCCTCCATCAGGACACCACTATCTGGTCCGATGGAAAGGGTACACTACCAAAGAAGACATCTGGACTCCCGAGCAGGAGTTGAAACATACGAAGTCCGCCCTAAAAGACTATAAGAAACTCCACCCTTCTGTCTTCCTCCCCTCAGTCCCCTCATCCAAACCACCATGCAAACCCAGAAAATGACTTCCACCCCCACTTATGACGAACTCCACCTTGATGGCCACTTTGTCATCTTGGCCTCGTCCCCAGCCCTCTCTTCCCTGCATTCCATCACCACACACTCCATTACTAATTCCCTGTCCACCGAGTCCTCCATTACGGCGTCATCCATGACCCTCTCTCCCGTCTCCCAAGCCCTCTATTCCCCCCTTGTCATCTCCAGCACCCACGTCTCACCCGGATGGGACCCCACCACCACCCCTCATGCCAACGAGGACGTCCCCGAGCTCTCCCTTTCCCCAGCAGGAACGCCCCCCTCCATCGAATCCATTGCAGTCCCTGAGTTTGCTGATAAATGCAAATGCAAACCCATGTCCAACATTGATGCTCGTCGCCTCAATGCCTACCTTCTAGATTCCCACCTGATGTCCACCTTTTCCGCCCATTGTAATATG
>QGOI01001823.1:0-13444 GCA_003313885.1 Boletus sp. MG55 | reverse complement strand
TGACCACGAGAGGGAGAAAGTGTGGAGCGTCATCGCCGTCGGGGCGAAAGGAGGCGGTCGAGGGTGACTTTTGCAGCGGGCGGGGCGGTGACGGAGAGGGAGCGCGACTGCTAGGCAGAGTGCCACCCGAGACGTTGCGCGAGGACGCGGAAGAGCGATCCGGGTGTTCCTGGTTGTGGAGGTTGAATGGGAACTGTGCGTTCACGTTGACCATCTTCCTGTTGGAGATTAGAGGCGCGGAACGGGAGGAGAGCGGGGTGCACGGACCCTTGTTTGGAACGGACGACGGAGCCGAGGCGCTCCTTGAGTTTCTGGTGGTCGATCACACGGGGCTGTGGGCTAGAGGGGGGGTGAGACGGGGAGGGGGGGAGGAGACGGGACTGACGTTGGTGCGTCGTCGGCGTGGGGAATGAGTGGGGTGCGTTCACCTGGCTGGGAGGGTGTCAGAGGGGGCGAGGTGGAGAGGGTGTACTGACGGGTTCATGTGGGCGACGGCGGAGACCACAGCAGGAGAAGAGAAGGGCGAGCATGAGCTTGACGGTGCGAGGTGGAGTGGAGAGACTTCCAAAAGGGGAAGGGAGGGAGCCATGCGGTCGCAGGACGACCAGGCACGGGGGGTGCGCCGGGGCCGACCGGGGGGGTGGAGAATGGTCCGATTTAGGCGGGAAGTGTGGAAAAGTAAAAATAAAATAAAAAATATTATTGATCTTCTGATCTTCGGGGGGACCGGATATGGGAGTGGGAGGAAGGATTTCATAAGCGGACGTGAGCATGAGACAGAGCCTGTACTGAAGTGCTCTCTTTCTTGCATGGTCGTCTCTGCCAACAGCGACGTCTACTCCCCCTTCCCCCCCATGATCGTAGACGACGGACCACAGTCAAGCGAGGATGGCTCAGGCCTCCACTCACCCATATTCGGCGCACAGTTCCACCACGACAGCAGCAGTGAGCTCCTCATCTCCTCGCACCCTTTTCTCCACACTCACGTCAATAAAGTCCGCTACCACCCCGACAACATCGACGTGCACAGTGCAGCGGGCATCCTCGCCTCCCAGTTCGACTCGAACTACCTCGTGCCACACCCGCCTCCGCCCCCACAACACCTCCTCGAACCCTCCCTCGACCTCCATCCTCCCCACCACAGCTACTCCCACGAATACGCCGTCCCCTCCCGCAATCACCTCGGTCTCGACCTCTCCTCCCAACCATACCCCAGTGCCCGTCTCCCTCCCCCTCTCTCCCAGCTCACTATACCCTACCACACACATCGCAGGTTCCCCCATGATCCCCGCGACCATTCCTATCCCTCCCCTCCGAGCCCCTCTGCTCCCGTCCTCCCCGACTCTGATCAGCGATCGCCTCCCCTCAAACGCGATCCCGTCCCCTCCCCCACCACCCAGGACGCCCCCGTCGCCACACACTCCCCTCCTCCGCGGCGCGAAGGCTCCAGCCTCGTCATCGCCTGTCGTCAGTGGTAAGTCTTCCCGTCCCCTTCTAACACGGTTATTCACGTGCTTGCGAAGCCGCGCGAGGAAGATCCGCTGTGACTCAACTCGTCCGATATGCCATAATTGTGTTCGCCGATCAAACGAGTGCCAGTACGATGCGGTCCCAAAGCGTAGAGGCCCCGATAAACGTCCCGGCACCCGTCAGCGTTCCTGCAAGAAGCGTCCCGCCGACGGTTCGGCTCCGTCATTGCCTCCTTCGAAAAGGAAGAGAACGACAACCCGCGTTCCAGATGCCCACGAAGGTCCCGAGGATCGTAGGCCCCTCGATCCGCCCGCCCTCAGAACCCCCGATCTCGAACAAGACGGCATCCGCTTGAAACAACCTTCCCTCTCACCACAGGGGTCCGAATTTTCCTCTTCCGCCACCTCCAGAGGCTTGTCCGCCGACACTTTTTCCACGGTATGTGCTACCAATCGGGAATACTAATTCACTACAATACCCTTACCTCCTTGTTCGCAGCATCCCGACCGCCATCTCGTCGACAAGGTTCGGATACCTTCCACACCTTCTGTCCAGTACAACCGCAAGGAATGGTGGGATAACCTCCTCAATAGCTACTCCGCCAACCGCGAACAATCGTAAGTACCTCTTGTTCCGTCGGAACGTTTCTAATCCCTTTGCCCTCTAGCCTCAAGGATATCGCTTCCGACTTGTCTACCCTGTGTGTCTTGTGAGAATTCTGTCTGTCCCTCCCTGACTCTTTTCCCAGATTTACGACCAGTGGCTTCTGGCTTACCTTTGTCCATGTCCCTGACTTTGTGCGGAGTTTGTACAGCCCGGAAGATCGGTCGTTGATGCAACCCTCTCTCGTCTTTGCCGGATTAGCTCTGGCTACCCTCATGAAATCGAGCGAGATGGAACTTAGCACCGCGGGTCGAAACCGTGCCGCTTGGCTCCGGGATCAAGCCCAAGCCTCTCTGGAGGCGTCTTGGAATGCACAATGGATAGACATGACCCTTGCGAAAGCTGCGTTTGTGCGTGCACATTTTCTACCTCGCAACCGCTCGTTCTCACACTATATCACAGATCCTGGCTGTCTTCGAGTCATCCGCACATCATCTCTACACGCCAGAACGCCAGAGACAGTCCCTCATTCTTTTGGACCACATCGTCCGAGCCCTTGGCTTGACTTTTTTGGATAACAACGAACCTGAAGTATCCGCGTTTACTCCCAACACCGTCCCGGTCGCCCACAAGAGATCATATGATGGCATGTCCAAAGATCTCCTTCGCTCGCCGCGTTCCTCTTCGCGAAAATGCTCATGCATTCCGCCCAACGCGCCCATCCCCACTGATCATTTTTCTTCCTCTTGGTCATACGCTCCACCTTGGGACCCCACATGGACACCTGAGGAGACGCACAGAGAAGCATGCAGAAGGCTGTGTTGGAGCGCGCTCAACCTCGTGGCGGGCTATACGTCGCATTGTATTGCTTTTCGGAAGGAGCCAACGGATCTTTACTTGACGGATCCTGCCAACGTAAGCTATCGCTTATTGTTTCTTTTATAACGAACCGAAGTTCATCTCGATGATTTAATTAATGACCCCTTTTGTTTAGTTCCGGTTGCTGTTTCCAGGGGAGGTATCCGAGCGTGGCTCCACCGACCACAAGACGCAATCACCAAAGGACTCGATATGGGCGCTGTATTGCCGCAGCATGCTCCTGTGGAATTTCTGCACGACTCGCCTCAGGAAGAACACCTACTCGAGGGAAAATACGTCTGAGCTGGCTTTGGAGTCTTGGCGGGAAACTCAGGAAATACAGAACGTGCTAGATTCTCACACGTGCAACCTCGATATGGCGCTCCTGTACATGTGCCGGGAGTACGTGTACAAGTGCGTGTCCTTTCGAAAGCTTTTTTTTTTTCTTCCTTGTCAGGGTTGCTCTGACAGCATGCTGATCTTGGCCTATCCAAAACAGTACTCAGATGATGCTTACATCCATTCTACAAACGTAAGCAATGTCGTTATTCTGTTAATCTCTGGGTCTAATTCATCCGGTAGTCTACACGGACGGGAAGTCGGAAACTTGCCATCGTTCAATCGAAAGCACACCGAGCAATGGCGTGAGTTTGCACCGGTCGTCTTCAAATTCTTGGCGAGTTAATACCCGTGCAGTATACCACCAGAGTCATTTCATTAGGAGAGTTCGAATGTCGATCGACCGCCTGGGAGAAGCAGACAGTGTCCTGATTACGAGGCGACCATTCCAAGTGACGTGGTTTGCCAGTCAGGTGTCTATGTGAGTGCCTCTAATAGCGAGGTTTTCGTCGGCTGAATTTGGAAACAGATGCCTTTCCCTGTGGGAGAATGACAATACGTTGATCGACGCGTTGGAAGTTGCCAAAGACATCATTATTCCTTTGGATGTGTGGAACACGTTATGGCCGTGTCCTAGTAAGTAAATGCTTCTCATTTGAAGGTCGGTGCCGAGAACCATGTTACAGTGCTCCAAAGCAAGTGCGACGAGTTACGAAAGCGGGTTACGGACGCCTGTCACTGTACGAATATTAACCCCCCTCTTCCACCCAACTGCTCCCTTCCACTGCATTTCAGAGGGGGGTGAATCTAGTTATGCCACTCATTGCGATTCGAATACCCTATACCCCCACTCGTTTATGTCTGCAAGTAAACATCACCCGCCATGTTCATAATTGCGTTCCCTGTAGCCTCTGATTCGGTACTGTACACCTTGAGATTCCGATTCTCGACACATGCTTACTGCTTTTGCGTCGATATTGTTTGCACTATTCCCCCTTCGCCTTCGTTCCTTTTCGCCCCCGCCAATTTTCTTCCGTTGTCCATGCTCGAAGAAAATCCATGTTTGAACCCGTCTTTCATTTCAACGTTGTATTCTAACATACGTCGTACACGTACGGCCCTACGGATACCCATCTATAAAATTTTAGTTGCGTCGACACCGTCCACGGAATGAGACAATCGCGGCGATAGTGGCATTTTTAGGCAATGCAATACTTGCTGTTGGCATTGCCGTACACGGGAGGTGATGGGCGATTAATTGATAGGGGCGAGATTTGTGGTGTCGACGATCAGGTCCGGGATCGAAGATCAGATCGAGTCGTTCTCCCGAGGTGCACGCTTCACGGAGGATGTTGCGTGACTAGCGGCAAAGTTTTAAGCCAGGGAGTGGACCTGAATTTAAAAGCCTCCTTGACGTGTCTAAATACAACGTCGAAGCGGGCGGACCGAGGAGATTAGACGTGTCACTTTGTATGTACGTAGCCGTCAGAGGATGCGCGACTTCCGAACGGAAGACGAAAGACGGGAACGACGAAGAACCAGCGTGGGAGGGCGTGGGGGTATTTTGGCGTACCCGTCGTGAATGCGACTGGTGGGGAGAGAGGAACACGGCGGCCGAAAGTGACGGTGGCGGCGGCGCCGAGAACGGTGGATCTTGGACGGGAGCATCGCGGGCGGCGAGGGGCGCGTCCGCGTTCGAAGGAGATCTCGTCGTACACGCGAGTTGAGAGCATGTTTTTTCTTAAAATACTTGAGTCGGCAGTTTCCGTCCACGATTTCTGTCTGCGACGAAAAAGCCAACTTACTAAGTCATGTTATCGTATTTCATCTACGCGTTCGCCCTCGGCATCCCCCTCCTCTTCTTCCTTCGTCGTCGTCGTACGCTCTCACGTCCTCCACAACCCCCCGCAGTCACCACACACACAGACGACAAGAGCTCGCTCAAGACCATCATGCAAGCGCCCAGAGCTGACCTCGACCCACCCAAGAACGACCCCTTTACGCTCAGCCAGCTCGCCCAATACGACGGCTCCGACGACGCCAAACCGATCTATGTCTCGATCAAAGGTGAGCCGTCCGTCCATCACCCGCCCGCCCGCACGCCCATTCACACGGACACGATCGTCCGACATGACCAGGCGACGTCTTCGACGTCACCCGAAAGCGCGACGTGTACGGCAAAGGCGGCTCGTACAACATCTTTGCGGGCAAGGACGGCTCCAAGGGACTCGGCATGTCGAGTCTCAAACCCGAGGACGCCGTGCCGGATTATAGCGCCCTGCCCGACAACGAGCGAAAGGTACTCGAGGACTGGCATGCGTTTTTCGCGTACGTGTGTGCTCGCTCGGTCTCGGTCGGTTCGCGCGCGTGTTCATGTTGCCTGCTCGGACAGGAAACGATACAATATCGTCGGGCGTGTCACGGACCTGCCAGAGGCCGTCGCATCCAACGCTATCACGGCGTCGTCGTAAGACGCATACGCCATACGGATACCCCACGATCGAAACGCCATCTCCATCTCGCTTGTGCTCATGTATGAAACACGCACGTACTCGTCCTGTCGTCTGTACTGTCCCGCCTAGCTGTTTAATCTGATATATGCTACTCGTTTCGTTCCGCAGTCTCGACCGTCCTGGCCGCATCACGTCCCGTCGACGCAAGCACGCCGCCATCAGTGTGAGGAGTTAGCCGAGGACCTGGTCAGGCTGGCACTGTGTATCCCTCAGATCGCGGCGGCCCGCCTTGGCGCCCGTCACAGCCATTGACTGCGGATGATAAAGCGCACCCGTTCTTTGAACCGGAATCAGATCGGCTCCCGGTTCCTCGTTGGACGTCCGTATCGATCTGATATCTCGGGTTGTGTGCAGTGAATTGCGCCGCATCAGAAACGGTTCCATGCGACGTTGCGGATGATGTTTTTTTTGGTCCAACTGATCGTGCCTGCTCTGCTCAAGCGTGGACGGGCACGAACGTGTGGTGTTCCGTCGGAGTGCAAGGCTCACCACGCGTCGTCACCTGTTGATTCCATGGGTACTTATGTACATATATCGTCGTAGACGAGCGCTCGATGAAAGGAAAACGGTCGAGCCCCCAACACAAGATGGTACCTTCCTCGAAAGATCCAAGTGAAAGTGAAAGAAAGGAAAGCCGAAGACGATGCGGAGCGAAACCACTCGTCATTATAGCGGATCGTAAGGAACGGGTATATTAGGTTTTCGTGCTACCCTCATGAAAATGGAAAGAAAAGTAATAAGGGAAAAGAAAAAAAGGTGAAATTTAAAAAAAAATCAAGGACAGCGACCCACATTGCGTACGAGTCGTGGAAAAAGAAAAGAGAGGGGGAGACATAGCCAAGACGGTGAGTGGCAGTGAGTCTGATGCAATGAAAACAGTGAATGTGATAACTACATGACGAATGATGAGATATACGATGCAAGAGAACGAGTCCAGTCGCGAATCAGGAACGCCGGGCGGAACCGTCATCACAGGAGACCACATTCCCGTAGATGGATTTGTAGCAGAATGTCCTGGATAGCGCTCAGGACGACTGATTGGCAATACATCAACATCGATTCCAGGTGGAACAAGATTGAGCCTCACATTTGATCTGCTGGGTGTCTGTTGCACAGGTATAGTGTGCGTATATCTGCTTTGTTGCGGCGTTCTGGTTAAGCGCCACGAAACGGTGCAGCAGATAGTCGCATGCAGCGTCATAGTTTTCTCCGCCGGTATAGTCTGGGAAATAGTCACCAAGTGGAGAATTCGGAAGCTTCTCAGCGAACAAGTCGATCTTATTGAGGAACAGAATCTATACGAGCGAAGTGGTGAGGTAATCGTCGTTGAACTGAGCCGAATTGCTCACAATTGATGTCTTGACGAACCACCGAGAGTTACATATCGAATCAAAGAGCGTCAATGCTTCTTGCATCCGGTTCTAAAAGGCATGGATCAGTGTCCAACTTGAAGAACGGTAAACGAAACAAAAAGTTTTTTTAGAAAAAAAAAAAAGTACGTACCACGCTTTCATCCTCGTAAAGCATTTGGTCATACTCGCTCAGACTGACCAGGAAGACGAGTGCGGTGACGTTTTCGAAGCAGTGAATCCATTTCTTCCGTTCGCTTCGCTGACCACCAACGTCGAACAATTTGTAGGTCAGTTCTCCCACCTTGAAGGTCGTTTCCGTGATGCCGGTAGTTTTTACTCGACTCCGCAAGATATCCTGGTCGGTTGGAAGGTACCCGGGTGTCGACATGCGCTCGATGGCATTGAAGTAGTAGACAGCCGAGTCGTTGAGTTGGAATTCGCGAGACCTGCGGACGGCCTCCCTGACACCCAGATCCCGCCATAGGCCCCGGACAGCATCGGCGACATCTCGTGGTAGGATTTCACCCTCGAGTTGAACCGGAAGAGCGAGAATGACTGCTCGTCGAGCATCGTTTTGGGGTGACAGGGTGATGTCGAGCTGGGGCATTGCTTCCATGATGGCACTGTAAACATTCAGGACGTTACGACAAGAAAGCGAGGGCAGAAAAGTGTCCCATACCGCATTGACTGGACTGTGTTGGAGAATATGATTTCCTTGTATGAATCACGTTCTTGATCATTGTAGCCGCCTTGATGAATGAGTTTCATCTGCTTTAGCACCGTCGACTGGAGTAGCGAGGCGGTTCGTGTGAGCAGCGCATGTCATCACTATAGATGGGAACGGACCTTTCCAGACTCGCCGGCTCCGAGCAGCAACATTTTAATCTCGTTCTTGGCCAACATTCGGTCCTTCTTGAGTTGGTTTTCGATCTCGTCATTGCCTGGAGAACGGGAGGACGGTGAGAGCGTTAGCGCTGAGATGTTGTGATGCGAAGAGCGTACGCACGGGCCTTTGCCTCGCTATCGATGCCGGTGGACTGAACACAACCCATGTCTGCGGGGGGTCTGGTAGTGAGAGAAATAAAAAGGCGAGGAGATGGATGGGAGGAATCAAGAAAGGTTGGAAGGAGCGGCGGAGTGAGCAATAATTAGCGAGAGATGGGAGATGTTTTGCACGACCTCAAGCAAAACAGAAAAAATCTCGCAACTCTTTGTTTCACACCAAATTATACTCGTTCGGCATCTCAACGGCATCATCTTATCTTGCCTTTCTTGGACATATCGCAAACCCCGCAAATCCTGCTGCTCCGCCCCTGTCCTACATCGCAACGTGCCCACCACAAGCCCGCGTCCACCGCCCGCCGTCGCATCGCCAGCGGGTTTATGTAGTTCTAATATTGTCTTCGCGCAACCGCGGGACACTTTAACCGGGTGGGAATCTTGATCATATCAACATGTTTGATAGTTTATCACGATAGAAAATATCTTTCCTGTGGTCGCCGTTGCTGCTTTCATTGCACTGACGCGGCAGACGCCTGGCTTGCCTAGTTGCGAGGCCTCTCCTTGGTAATACTGAATTGAAAAAAACCAACGTCGGGCAACTGACTGACACCTGTCAGAATGCAAAGAACACGGAAAAAATATTTCAAAGACGCTCGGGATTGCAAAAAGAACGAGCGACACCAGCAGGATTCGAACCTGCGCACTCAAAGAGTAACAGATGTTCGAAAGGATTCGAATCTGTCGCCGTAACCACTTGGCTATAGTGCCAGTCCGTCGACATTCTTCGCTCAAGCAGCTTGCCGTGTTCTGGCAACGATTCAAGGGTCCAACAAGCGAGAGGCCAGCTCCAGGCCGTATGGTAGTTTACGTTGACAATCTTCATTTCGACCCTGTCTTGTGACATCCACCCCAAGTTGTCCAGACCATCCACGGCTCGGTTAGTTTTCATGAACCGTGACGGAGCAGACCGGGCTTGAACGAATGCAGGATAGCTATGGCGACTGTGGGTATTCGTTTTGCGATCCGGAAGCAACGAACAGTTATAAGGCCACATATGAGCGCTTGAGATCGGATGTCGGCAGGTAGCTGTGTTGATTCATGAAACGCTCGAGTACACGTTCTAAGTGCACCATTACGTTGGCACGTGCCGCATTCGAGTCTTCTTGTCATCGCCGTTCGAGTCGCCTCCCCATTTGAACTAGCAGCATGCTGCCAAGCTCAGAACATGCCACCAGTCGAAGCCCAGTCGTAGAACTGGCACAAAATGCGTTGGGTCTACTGGACGTGCCCACCAATGACCCCCCTCCACCTTATCCTTCACCAGAACGGCGCCTAAGAGCCTTCCGAACATCGCGCAGACATCCACGGCGTGCATCGGCCAACATCTCGGCACAAAGTACTTTATCGTCGCTAGACTCGGATGCTTTGGCAGAACGTGTCGTTTCTCCAAATCTCCATCCGCCTTTCTTCCCTGCCTCTGGTGGTCCCAGTGAAACCACGCCCTTGCTTCACCCATCCTCGGGGCGACATCGCGCCAACTCACACGCCAGTACGGTCGTTTCTTCAGGTTCCTTCACCCAAACCGTCCTTTCGTTCTGTCGAGACTCTGAGGACGAATCCGATATTGATATATTAGAGGCGCTGAGGGATGAGCATCCCAGCCACGAAGACGTAGTTGGTGGGGATGGACATGCTCGGAATGCAGCTCATCGTAGACCTGGGCGCTGGTCATTCCACCAACGTGCCTGGGCTAGGTATTTTCGGCCAATGGGGCGCAAGGCATACCACGCTGCCCTCTTCCACTTGATGGTGGTAAACTTTCCCTATGCGCTGATTGCGTGGATATATCTATTTGTCTTTACACTGGTAAGTTCTCAATTTCCCATCTTCTTACTTCGGATGCGACCGGGTTCTCGTGTTGCGCGGAATGTGCTGGTGGCTGATGGAACCTTCTAGACCGGCACGACACTCCTCATTACATTGCCACTTGGAGCCCTGCTGTGCTTCCTTGATCTTCTTGGGGCCCGCGCATTTGCCAGAGGCGAGGTCAGCGATTCGTCCCCTGTCACCGGTCTTCGGTCCTTATCTCCTTATACTCTCAGCTTGCATTACAAACAAGGTTTCACGGGCCCCTAGCCTATCCTCCGCCATATCCCCCCAAACCAATATTCCAGCGTGTGCGCCCTCCCGACTCCTCGGCGGCCGAGAACGGTACATCAAGTGTACAATATGAAACGTCGTTTTACAAGAACGCCTATGCCATGGTATGTCTGTCGGCCGTTTATTTGCGACTGAAGGGCTCACTCGGCGCTAGTTCACGGATGCGACGACGTACCAAGCACTGTTCTACTTTCTCGTGATCAAGCCCGGCATCACGCTTTGCATATCGATAGTGCTGGTGGTATTGGTTCCGGTGTCGTACGTGCTCGTTCTGCCCGCGCCCGTGATGCTTCGGTTTGTTCGTAGGCTTGGGATATGGCAGGCGAACGTTGCTGTGGAGGGGCTGTATTACCAGGTCACTTAGGTGTAGATTGTAGTCGAAATGTAATTCGCTTGGGAGCGGTGGCGTGGTTGCGAGACAAGTGTTTATGAACCCACAAAAAAAAGCTGACGTGTCTTGACTTGCTTCCACCTCGTCGAAGCACGCAAGGGACATAGCCCCAGTACGGAACCGCCCGTGACAGCGCCTGAGTCAGTGCACCTCTCCCTAGACACTAGCTATAGCCTGCCCTTGCCTTGCTCCATATACAGCTTGTGTACAGAACTGCGATTCGTAGTTTGTACTCGCTCTCCCACCACGTCCCCTCCAGCCCCACCTCCCCGTCGCAACATTGGATTGTATTACGCTGTCGCACATACGCCCTCACTGTCATGGACGCTCTCAAGTCGCTCGTGCAACCCCTCGTCGGCGGCGCAGGAGGCTCCTCGGTCATTGACGGCGTAAAGCTCGTCGTTTTGGGAGGCACAGTCGAAACCGCGCGCAGGGTCTCTAGCTCTGCATGGTACGTTTCCAGGCCAAATCCCCTCGACCTCGCGCTGACTCCTCTCCCCCTCCTCGCAGGTCACACTTTGTCAACTGTAAGCGCTGTCCCTGTGGTCGACCTGTGACTCGGCTGACGACCGTTTCCAGCCTTTTTCCTCACTGCGCATTTCTCAGAGGAAGACTACCCTTATGACTGGCTCATGCTGTGGCTCTCTCGTCGCCCAGAGTGGCAACGCTCTAGGGAGTTCGAGACGACCACACGAACGACGACACCTGGCTTCTCAGGCACTCACACCGCCGACAACTCGTTTGGTGACGAGGAGGAGGACGGTGATGAGGATGCTCCGCCTGGCAAGGTCAAGACACGCGTTGTCTTCCAGCCCACGCCAGACACCACGCACACTATTTATTACAGGGGTCACTGGCTCAGGGTTCGTCGTAGCAAGAAGACCGATGGCAGCGGCTGTGAAGTTCTCTCAATAAGGTACTCTTTTCTATTTTTGTCTCAACTCGTGCCCACTGACACGGTCCTCACACAGCGTCGTGGCTCGTAGCAATGCCATCCTCAAGCAGCTCGTTCTCCAAGCAAAGAAAGAGTACGAGGCTGAGGCCATCCACCGCATTCAGATCTACTTTGCAGACTCTCATGGCAGTTGGCGCTGGACGGATTCCCGTCACAAGCGTCCCATGTCGTCCATCGTCTTGAACCCGGGTGTCAAGGAGATGCTTCTCAATGATGCTCGTGACTTCCTCAAGTCCGAGAAGGCATGTCATCTCGGTTGTTACCTCTCATTCATAGCTCACTTGACGACTCTTTTCTCCAGTGGTACGCCGACCGTGGCATTCCATTCCGTCGTGGCTACCTCCTCCACGGCGTCCCAGGGTCAGGGAAGAGCTCTCTCATCCATGCGATAGCTGGAGAGTTGATGCTCGACATCTACACCTTGTCCTTGTCCTCGTCGTGGATCAGTGACAGCACACTGACCACGCTCATGGGTCGCGTTCCCGCTCGCTGCATTGTCCTCCTCGAAGACTTGGACGCGGCGTTTACTCGCAGTGTCTCCCGCGACAAGGGTTCTAACGGAACTCCTGACACGAGCAACAACAACGGAGAGGAGGCCACTGTTCCGGAGCAGCCTTCGACGTCGAGCAGTCGACACAGACGTCACAAGGACCACGTTTCGGATGTCAACACTCTGAGTTTGAGCGGCCTTCTCAACGCCTTGGATGGCGTTGCCGCTGCAGAGGGCCGTATTCTCTTCGCGTGAGTCTTCGCCTTCCGTTCTGTTTGCACCCAACTGACAACAATCGCAGTACCACGAATCACCTTGAGCGTCTGGATCCCGCACTTTCGCGTCCTGGTCGTATGGATGTCTGGATCGAGTTCAAGAACGCTTCCAAATGGCAGGCGGAGGCTCTCTTCCGCAACTTCTTCCCGTCGTCCGACAAGGATGACGAACCCATAGAGGGCGACCTAGAAGGCGTCGAGCTCCCCTCGACGCCAGCACTTCGGTCGCCGTCACCTCATTCTTCTACCTTGTGGTCCATGTCGCCTTCATTCTCTTCGTCAACCTCGTCTCTGGCGTCGTCCACCAGGAACTCCCAATCCCCACCCGAGTCCATCGTCGGCTCAAATGGATTTGGCTCCAAGAACCAAGCATATCTCCCACCTCCCCTCGAGGAGCACATTGCTGCTTGCCAGCACTCTGCCAAGCCCTTGGATGGCATCAAGCTTGCCCAATTGGCGAAGAAGTTTGCGGACTCGATCCCTGACGATGAGTTCAGTGTTGCGGCGCTGCAAGGATGTGAGCTTGTTTTTCTTCTGTGATTCGATTATCTTTCTTGAGCGTGGGCTGGTGCGTTGGTGTGAGTAAAATTATTACTGACATCATCTCTTTCCTGGAATTTTAGACTTGTTGAGGAACAAGTCGCAACCTGAAGCCGGGGCGGAGGGGGCGGCCGTCTGGGTTGTTAGCGAGAGGGAGATGAGGGAACGTCTCAAGAAGGAAAAGGAGGCTCGCGAGATCAAAGAAAAGCTGGAAGTGAGTACTCGGCGCAGATCTACGTTTGCCGAGCTTTCCTTTATTTCACTTTGATCTCTGGGCTCGAATCGCTGATCGTTTTCCTGTACAGCGCGAGAAAAGGAGGAAGGAACTGATCGAAAAGGAGAAAGAGAAGGCCGAACTCGAGAAAAAGGAACTCGAGCTGACCAAGCTCCGTCAGCAGCTTCAGGAACAAGAGAGCAGGAGCAAAGCTGAGTTGGATAAGAAAGAAGATTCAGACGAATCTGGCTCTGTTCCTATGGCCGAGGTCCCCAGGGACGA
>QGOI01001816.1:0-16907 GCA_003313885.1 Boletus sp. MG55 | reverse complement strand
TGCGAGGTGATATGGTTAGTCCCTCCCTGAGGTACATCGGTCGTATTATTTACAGGGTCGTGTTAGTGCTGTGCGCTAGCAGTTTCTAGCGGCTTGTTTGGAATCGTGGTCAATCCCACTCGTCTCGGTGCCCCGCTCGTTGCAGCATCTCAATAACTAAGTATTGTTTTCGTTAGGCTCTGGCCAGTGGCGACCTCGAGACCCCTCAACTTCTCCTCCACGTCTATGACATTCTCACTCTCTCGGCCCGATGTATCGGTAATGTTGACACGCCCATTCGCCTGGCCTATTCACTGGGAGGCCTGGGGGCCTCCTGGTATGTCTAGGTCACTTCCCAACCAGTGGTGAATACTAGTTGGGTCGGGAATGCCCGGGGGTTCACTACAATAGCGACAGGGGTACTGACTCACACGGCGACCCCGCACTCGTGGTACCAAGTCCATGAAAGGTGTCAGACTCTTGAGGGTTCTCGAATGCTTATAAAAAGGTGACAGGTCTCCGGAACCTTTTCAATTTCTACTGTGGCACGACCCGCCGGGGTGCCACCGAGTCGTTTCATACCGCGTTTTTGATTAACTGTCCATCCGGCGACGGGGTCAGATCATCTGCTCGCAACAACTCGCCAAGTGTCGATGAGTCATTCATAGTTCCACGCTGACAGGTCAGAATGAAAACGCTGTGTTATAAAACGTCAGATTGCCACGTACCTTTTACCATGAGGTGTCTCGTATTCCACTAGATGTAGTACCAGCCGATTCAGAACTTCGGCAGATCTAGAAACCTCTCCCCCTGTGACCTTGTAAACAAGGTAACTTCTGGCAACAAGGTTATGAGTCTAATTTACGCTAGATCTGTCCGTCTGATTATTGGGTATTACGTACCAGTTTTAGTGTTTTGCGCTGGGTTACAGAGCACCAGCAACCTATGATATATACTCTACTTGCTGCGAACTCAACAGACAACTTCAATGTGTTTTCACGTAGTTGTGCAGTGTGTTTATCACAAGTTCCGGTTAAGTAGCTTGGACCGCTGGCAGCAACTCACTAGGTACAACGGACAGGATGCTCAAAAGCTTCAGGTAAACGTTCAACGTCAGTCGTTAGCGTAGTATATTCACTTCCCACCCTCACAAATAGTATCTTTTACAGCAGAAAGGCTAACAAAATAGTGGGAGAATGAAGTCGAAAGGTAAAATGATAGAGGGTGGCGTTTGAAAGTAATAACAAAACGGAGGAATACATAAGCTGAGGATGAGATAGTTAGGGATGGTACTCGCAAATTCGCAATAAAGATGTAAAGGTATGGGCATTCTTTCGCACACATGATTCACTCGTGCCCATCATGCTGCGGACACTCCTGTCCACTGTGCTGCTACGCCTGTTCATCACGCTTCCACTGCTCGGTAGGGTCACCACGCTTCCACTCCTCAGTAGAGTCACCACGCTTCCACTGCTCGGTAGAGTCACCACGCTTCCACTCCTCAGTAGAGTCACCACGCTTCCACTCCTCAGTAGAGTCACCACGCTTCCACTCCTCAGTAGAGTCACCACGCTTCCACTGCTCGGTAGAGTCGCCACGCTTAAACGGAACTTATCAGCAAATGATGCAACGGACAGTATAAGATCGAGACATACGGCTTCGAGAGCCTCGAGACCCTCCGGAGTGCGCTTCGCGAGTTCACCACGGATGGCTCCCTAATTAAAAATCGATCTTTATTAGTCCAACCGAACGCATGTCGCTTCGGAGAATCAAGAACGAGGACGCACTGGAGCGGCGATGGCGATGGCTGCAGCAGCGAGAACTACAAGGGCGGGTGAGATTTGCATGATTAGCTTTCAGAAGGTGCACAAAGGGAGTGTTGTGGAAATTCGTGGTACATCAGAGGCTTTTTATACACGGATCCCTTCAAGCCATCGGAAGTATTGGAACTGAGTCATGACACGTTGTCATTCCTCAGGCTAGATAGTGCCTGCACGCGTGTTCTGTGTGCTATCGTATCACCGATAATAATTAAAGTAGAACAGAAAAAAGTTGGTAAACGGGGAGGACGCCCAATTGGGCTGTGATGTGTGTATTGCGCGGTCGGATCGCATTGCAGCTGCCTTCGTTTGGTCTCGAACCAGCCGTTTTAGGATAAGCTTCGTCAATCAAGAGCCTCTACTTCGTTGTCATGGGTCCTCTGACGGAGCAGCTTGTGAAGTCGAGTCACACGACTCGAGTGCCATGCCAATCAGTCAGGTGCACGGGACGGCAGCAGTATTCTGCTAGGCTCAGCCTTGTGAACCGGACGGGACTACAATGATAGTGGTTTTCCATTACCTATCTGCAAAAAAAAGAGTAGAAACGAGACCACGGATCAAAAGCCATAACTTACCATGAAAAACATGGCGGTGGCTATAGATGCTCTGAATCGTTGGATAAGTTCGCGTAAGATAGATAGGTGATTTCCGTGACATCGTATCACAATATTGTGAGTATGATATCTCCTCGTAGACGTGACGTTCTATTATTCTGGGTTGACCTGTTCAGAACATCTCCCGCCGTACCGTTTAGTAAATTTGTACGTAACTCTAATTGTAACCATTTTCGCTATGGCGACGCGTGGATTTGTGGCTTTCCGCGCGCGCCCGTGGCACTTCAATTCTTCAGACACTAAAGTTATTAGTCTAAGTCCTGATGGATGACCGAAAATGGATTTTTTTTGACACGGATATTGTATATGCAGGCGAGTTCTGTTCGCAACCACCGGCATGGCAGTAGTCGCCGCATCGCGTTCATTCAAGTTTGCTACCCATCCGGAATGCGGCTCTCCTGGTTCCTCTGTATATGTTGATGCCGATCACTCCAAATCACCCGATACATTCTTGACCTGCGAGATGTGACATGGTGCATATATCCGATTGCATGCATTCGACGATTTGTCTTGTGTCCATTTCGTCGAAGTTGTCCTCAAAGACTAGGCGGGTTGGTAGGGCTGGTAAGGCGCTTTGCGTCGTTGCGAGGTGGTATGAGTTGTCCAGGTACCTCGGTCATATTAATTGCGGGGTCTTGTTGGTACTGTTGCATTAGCAGTTTCGGAGCGGCTCGTTTGGAATCGCAGTGGTCAACCCTGGCACACAGGCTCGTCTCGCTCCCTGCAGCATCTCAATCACTGTTGTTTCCGTTGCTCTGGCGACCTCGACACTGCCGGTCGCCGATCGACACACTGGCAAGCCATAAGCGAGGCTGCAGCCTAGGATTTGACCGCCGAACTTATAGGTCCTTGAAGCTTACTTTCTTCTCGCTTAGCGTGGTTTTTTTGGCTTGCAAAACAATATGAATATCTCTCTGCCGTGTTACGTTACAAGACTGCTCTTCAGATAGCTGAGGCTGGTTACTAACTTGTCCTCCACGTCTATGACAAAGTTATCGCTCTCTCGAGCCGATACGTCTGTCGCGTCGTCATGACCACTCGCTTGGCCTTCCGAGCATGCCAATCTCATACTTGGAACCGGGTTAGCCGAGGTCTCCGACCAGTTTCTGACCGACGAAAAAGGGATAGTGTGGTTTTTAGAGCTCACCAGACAGCCAAAATCTTTCTCTGCCGTGTTACGTTACAAGACCACCAGCCAGATATGATTCCTGTTCACTGGGGGGCTTCCTGAGACCTGGTATGTCTGGGGCGGTGGCCAACCCGTGGTGCATGGTTACCCGGTCACTTCGTTGCTCGACGATCGCGCGTCTCGTTTGGTCGTGCGGTTGTGGTCTCTGTGAGATTGTCTCGGGGTATGTCACGGAATCTCTTCTTCGACTCTCGGCGTCGATCACTTTGATAGTGCATTCCCCTTTCCTCCCCCTTGGTCGACCTTTCTCGGAGTATCTCATCACCCCCGTGCTATTCTATGGCATCCCCCGCGATCTGCATGCCCTGGCGCTCCGCTCAAACGTCCCATCACTTTCCTGCGTCGTTACCTTCGATCCCATATGTCTCCCCCACGCAAGTTCTTCCTGGGTCTGGCCTGACTTACTAGGTTGTGGGGTCGCTTGACTCGCTCTATTGGCTCGCCGCAAGCGTCGATTAGACTCACATCATTTCACGTGAGCGTGCCTTCGCCTTGTCTGGCGGTCATTTGACTTCGTTTATCAACGCGCCGTCCGACGTCGCTGTGTCTGCACCCAGCCTATCTGCACGGCGGTCTTGTAACGTAACACGGCAGAGAGAGTTTTTGGCTGTTTGGCGAGCTCCAAAAACTACATTATTCCTCTTTCGTCGGTCAGAAACTGGTCAGAAACCTCGGCTAACCCAGTTCGAAGTGTGAGATCGGCGGCCACTGTGATATCCCGGGACGACTCCCGACTCCTTCTCTTCGACCCTCGGCTTGTATCCTCCCACCCTTCCGCCTAAGCTAGTCGGGTGGCTCTGTGAGATCGTATGGACGGCGCAGGTTGCACCTGCACTACAGTATGCCCTTTCCACTTGCTGGAAAAAAAGGGCGTGAGGGATCGGAGTGCTAAGGATCTGTCATCACAGTATGGTCTGATTGCCTTTTCCGCGAGTGTCCAAGGAGTCAGATCTGGGCTGCTCTCTGAGTCTCTGAACGGATTAGTATGATGATAGAAGTCTTTGGAGTCTTTCTACCGTGGCATAAGGACCGTCAGGCGGAGTAGCCCGGGAGTGTCACCTCATTTTATAACGCGTTTTTTTTGTAACATCTTGGCTGTCAATCCGGCGACCGCGTCAGATTATCTATTCGCAGAGTCGCAATATATGACCGTTTTGATGCCACAGGACCATATCGACAAGCCGGAATACAAACATTCCATTACGAGACGTCGGACCAGTCGGTGTCTGGGGCCGTGTCCCATTTGTTCCACGGCAATTTGGTGTCAATGTCACCGTGCTGCCAATAACTGATTCGATCAATGCGCCACAAGCTTGCTATCGTGAAGTCCTTATCATGAGATACCCCGTATTATACTTCCGGTGCCAACGCTATGAGAGTGTTTCATGATGAAGTACTGTCTGTCACCACAAGGAGAGAACATTCCAGGCGATTTCCGGCACAATGATAGTAAAGATGCCTCTCGACGAAATAGAAAATAGAAAATCGCTCAGTGTACACGCAAACCACCGAGTCTTAGAGCTGCCAACGTAGTTACGACACCCAATGAGAAAGCCAGGAGGACCCTGCCGTCGAAAACCGTGGCTGATGGCGGGGCAGCGTTTGTGATTGTATCAGTAGTCTTGACCTGAAGCCGTGGTGCATTGCGGTCGTAAGAATTCTTGACAACGAGGGATGTGTTGTGCGCTTGCTCCAACGCTGGGAGACCATCGAAACTACGTGTGTTTTCGGCGGTCCACCATGCTTTAATACCATCTGGTGCCTTTTCTGTGGGAGGTACCTTTCCCTCCACTTGCTCCAGGTTATCACACCACCGCTCGAGTTGTGAGCGCTGGCCAATGAATTGGTATTGAGGTATCCCAAAGCCACAGGACTAAGATTGGCATTAGAGATGCCTTATTTGTGCAAGGACGGAACGCGATGCCCACCGTAGCGACCTTATGCACGTCGATGACGATCGCTGCGCGCGAGCCTGGCTTGCGGCTCGCGGGGGGTATGAGTTCTTCGTACTCTGGCGTGCCAAACTCGTGTACACTACCTGTATCGCGTGGGTCCGACATGAGCGCTCTGGACTCTGGAGTGTGGAGAGCGATGGATGCACGCGGTAGGGCGTACGCACCTGTTCCCCAAAGTCTCAAGATTCGCGGTGCACCTTCGAACGCATGGAACATGATTGTAACCCTGCCATTTCCTGGCTCACGAATGTGTGCAATGGTCTCGACACCTAGCAAGCTGGCGTCAGTCACAGATTTGGACAGGGGTAGAAGTGTAGGGTAAGTGGGCTGAGGGACTGACCACTACCAGTCATGTCCTCATACCAAACACGGTTCTTATTCAGGATGTGAAAAGTATCGATATATCCCTTGGGTGAGAGGTTGACGTGCCCGTTGAGCGCGGCAGTGGCGACCCAGAACATCTTTTGCCTTGCGATCCATTCGAGAAGTTTGTCTGGGATCTCATCGTATGAGATGGCCATTTTATGGTATGGTATGGGTCGTAGTAGGAACAAACCGACGAAAAGGCGGAAGAGATAAAGGGGAGCAAAGAAACTCGGCAACTTGTTGATGCGCTGCGTACCGTTATGTGGCCACCTGATAATGGCATCAGTGCGGTATTACAGACACGCGTGGGGATCATCTGACTGGTGGTGTGAATAGTCACCAATATAAAAAATACATAGGACTGTAGTCGGTGACTTAAATATTCGGAGGCAAGCAGCGTCGCGACGCATTGGCCCCTTACGTAATAAGTTGATTGTGAGTCCAGTTACTCCAGTACTACTAGTATCATGATGCTTTTGATCGAATTTAGGATCCAGCCGCAGTCCCGTCTCCTCGGAATGTATCGTTTCGCGCATGTTCATTTCACGATGAAGAAACCCAGTGTTGGAAGAGAGATTGGCACTAAGCGATCTTGAAGCCCTGGCCTCAGTCTATCACCATCACGTGAAGGACTACCAACCAAGATGGTTTCGTGACTTTGTACGGTGGCTCTTCAAGCTTCGAATGCTATTCGGATGATTCCCGCTAGACGAACCGGGCCACGCGTGTGGACATGTTACAAAATCCCCACCCTTCATTTCCGGCATTTCTCGTCACGTTGATCAAGTCCATGACCGTGCGGCCCGCCCCAAAACTTGAAACTGGAAGCCGCGAGCCCTCTCCCTATAAATACCCACAGTCATCCTTCCGTCAGGTCGAGTGGACCATCATCATCGTGATGCTGTCAGCAATCTTGGGTGGGCTTTCGCTCGCCACCGTGTTGGCATGGGGCCACCCTTCCTCCCTGCTACAGCGTCAACCTACTAGCAGTGCCCCGTACTCAATGAACGTCACCGACTGCCCAGGTACATCCCCGCCACAGTCCGTAAAACTCAACTCAATGTACCACAGGTTATACTCTGGGGTCTCTGACCGAGTCTCAGTATGGGGTGACTGCTCATTTGTCACTAGTGGGCACGCCTTGTGACGCGTTTGGCACGGATATTGCGAATCTCACCATTGAAGTCACCTACCAATCCCAGACAACGTGAGTCTCTCAAATATCCATGGTTCCGTCTGTGTCGAGTCGTTTGCGCTTAGCCTACACGTGAAAATCTATGACACTGCAAATCAGCAATTCACAATCCCCGAGTCTGTCATCGAGCGTCCACCTGCCCCAACAGAATCATTCACAGGATCGTCCGACCTCGTGTTCAACTATGACACTTCACCATTCGCTTTCTGGATCACGCGTCGCTCGGATCCGGATGCAATGCCTATTTTTGACACCAGAATTGCCTCGCTCCCTCCAACACCCATCCCACCCTTCAATTCCTCGGATCCCAGAACGGCATTCGATGGGTTTCCGCTTGTCTTCGAAGATCAGTATCTTCAGGTAAACATGTTTCATTCTCGACAACTCTGCGAGTTGATATCAGACACCATGAGTAGATCGCCTCAGCACTACCTTATGGTACAAATATCTATGGTTTAGGTGAGGTGATTGCCAGCAGTGGCTTCCGAAGGGACATCGGTACGGATGGCGGTGTTGGCACTATCCAGACCCTCTGGTCTCGCGATGTCGGAGATCCTATTGACCAGAACATGTAAGACAGTCAAAGTTACACCAACAAGTGACTGACGCGCCAAAGGTATGGCTCACATCCCATCTACCTGGAGCATCGCTTCAACGAGACCACCAACACGTCATCATCATCTGGAGTTTTGCTCCTTAGGTATTCCAAATGAATTCATCCATGAGAACACATCGTAACGAGTTTGGCAGTTCAGCAGGGTCGGATATCTTCTTGCAAACCCCGCCTAACTCGCAGGTGTCACTTATCGAGTACCGAATGGTTGGGGGAATTTTTGATTTCTACTTTTTCTCTGGGTCCACAGATGCCGAAGTGATTGCTCAGTACGGAGCAACAATTGGTTATCCCATGTGGCAACCAGCTTGGGGATTCGGGTTCCACTTATGCAGGTAGGCCATTGATTAACAACTTTAATTGGTTGACTTGAAATTAATGGAATACTATTTGAGGTGGGGCTACGTCGACATTAGTGAAGACATCGCAAACGTTGCTGCTATGCGCGCTGCGGATATTCCTCTCGAGGGTATGTTTCATCCTACACTTCGTGGCCCTCGGCTAAATGGGATACTAGTTCAATGGAATGATATCGATTTGTATGATGCATACCGTGACTTTACAACCGATCCCGTGAGGTTCCCCGCTGAAGCACTTCAGCAATTCATCGAGCAATTAGTCAGTTGTTTGATTTGGCTATGAATCAAGAGACTAATTCATTTTACTAGACTACCAACCACCAACATTGTGGGCGTTTCATCGATAACATGCAATATACAGTGTAGGTTGAACCGTGCCATTTTTATAGACATTCCTATCGTGGATGCAGGTATCGCAGTTACTGTCAACGCAACTGATGTGGTGAGTTCTAACTTCGGACAGCTCTAGTTATATCCTCATCTCTTTGCAAGTATTACCCATTCTCCGACGGAGTCGCGAAGTACGTTGGATTAAATTGTTTTACAGTATTCCTCACCTCATCCTGTGCAGGGATACGTTCATCAAGAACCCTGACGGATCCCTTTATATGGGACAAGTTTGGCCTGGTTACTCGGTGTGTGTTTCCTGTCATGCTGTGTCTACTCGTATTGAGTTATTTCATGACTTCCAGGCTTTCCCTGACTGGTTTGCAGAGAACACTCAAGCATGGTGGACAGAGGCACTGACGAACTGGACTGAGCTCGGAGTCGACTTCTCTGGTATCTGGCTCGATATGAATGAAGCGAGTTCCTTCTGCAGTTACTCTTGGTAAGCCAATCTCGGGATCGGACGACAATCTGAGCTTATCTCGGGTATAGTGGAACTGGAGCGAATCTCTCGGCATTGCAACCATTCAGTGTGATCGGCACTGTGGTAACTGGGTACCCTGAATGGTTAGTATGAGTTGGACAATCTGCGACTCTAATATCCTGATCGTCTTTCCCCTAAAGCTACAATGAAACACTCTGGGGACCCAGTGGCAATATGACAATTAACGGAACAGCGACAAATTCTTGCCCACCTGGAACTACGGAGACGCTCTCGAAGCGTGGTATTGGTGCTGGAGGCGAGCCAAACGTTAACCTTACCAGTCCACCATACCCGATCCACAACGGTCAAATCTTGTCTTATTCCGTTTGACTTCCAACTGATCCGTGCTTCCTCCTTCAGGTTATGGAGCGCTCTCCACAAGTACACTGGCCACGAATGCAACTCATTATGGTGGCTACGTAGAGCTTGACGTGCACAGTATGTTTGGGATGATGGAGGAGAAGGCTACACATCTCGCCGTGCAGTCCATCTTCAAAGGGAAGAGACCATTCCTGATCAGTCGCTCGACCTTCCCCTCCGCTGGGAAGTGGACTGGCCATTGGGTATGTCATGTCCCGTCTTTTCCGAGTGACTCAACGGAAGTTCTTATCCACTGTCTAGCTTGGCGACAACTACAGCAAATGGCAATACATGTACCTGAGCATCCAAGGCATTCTACAGTTCCAGATTTACCAAATTCCGATGGTCGGTGCAGACACGTGCGGCTTCAGTAAGTTGTGTTTTAGGACGCTGAAGCGGACTCATTCTAACTCTGCTCAGATGATAATACCGACGAAGAACTTTGCAACCGGTGGATGCAGCTCTCCGCCTTTACACCGTTCTACAGAAACCACAACACCTATGGTGCTCTCTCTCAGGAACCGTATAGGTGGGACAGCGTCGCGAATGCATCACGCATTGCCATTGCTGCCAGATACTCGATGTTGCCGTACTGGGTGCGTACCACGGTAAATTTTACTGAAATATACTAAATGTTGGATAAAAAGTATACTCTTTTTGCCAACGCTTCCACTAACGGTCTCCCACCTGTCCGGGCCCTGTTCTATGAGTTCCCCAATGAGCCGGAACTTTTCAACATCGACAGACAGTGGTTGGTTGGAGGTGACATCCTCGTCACCCCCGTCTTGACCCCTGGAGCAACTACAGTTGATGGTGTGTCCCCAGTCTCATCTATGCGGGCTTATAAACCGAGAATTAATTGGGTGTCTAGGTATCTTCCCTGGCAGAGGCACCGTCGTCTGGCGTGACTGGTGGACCCACGCAGCCGTCAACGCTACTGCTGGCGCAAATACAACTTTGAGTGCTCCCATCAGCCATATCAACGTCCACGTCCGAGATAGCTCTATCTTACTCTTGCACCAGGAACCTGCGTACACGATCTACGAGACGCGTGAGGGACCTTACTCACTTCTGGTATCATTGAATATGGCAGGCACTGCATTAGGCAACGCCTACGTTGATGACGGCGAAAGCTACCCTCCTGGACCGAACCGTATTTTGAACTTCTCCGCGAGCAATGGCGAATTGGACATCGAGAGCGTGGGAGAGTACTGGATCGGCCAACAACTCGAGACGATCACCATTCTTGGCGTCAAGCAGCCGACGATGGTAACACTGAATTCCGACAAGATCGAAGGATGGACGTACGATGGCGCGAACGAGGAGTTGATCCTCTTGAGCTTGTCTATCGAGTTGAACGCTGCGCAGACGAAAGTATGCTGGGAATAGACTGTAGACGACGAGTTGGATATGTTCGCGTAGTCTCAATAGAACCTCACGTGATTTTTTCTCTGAAAAAGCATTAAGTGGCTTTGTGCAACGCACAAAAGAGCATAGGCACATTCAAGTTTGCTGGATGCCCACGCATGCTCGGATAATCTGACGGGGGATATCTACAGCTGGCGGCAGCACACAGGACTTGTTCATATTTGTACACATCCTTGTTCGTATTCCCTCAGTGCTAGATGTCCTGCAAAGGTACAGGCATTTCTATAGAAAGATCAGTATATCAATACAATCAACAGGCTCTATGATATCTACGAATCAAAGAGTAGTATAGAATGGGAAGCATGTAGGAATAGTTGTCCTCCGTGTCGAACAAGGGAATATACAGAACCCTGTTGAATATTATCTACCGACCGACATGAATAAAAGGAACCCAAGAGGAGAAAGACGCGCCACAGTCACGGAGATGCTGGACAGCATAATGCAACGCCTCTGCAGCCTCAGTGCTGTCGGGAACCTTGCCATCCCGAAAGAGATGCTCATACACCTTCTGCGTCACTTTCGGTGCATCATGGTCCATGATTGACCACATGGTTGCGATGACGCCACCATAACCGGCAAGAAGCATCCCAGCAGCGAGATGCACAGACTCTTCCGACAGCTTCTCATCTCCCTCCGCGGTCTGACAGGCAGAGAGGAATGCGAGACCACCTCGAGGCCGTGACGATTGAATGATGTTGGAGAGCTTCAAACGACGATGGTCTGCAAGGCAAAACCCGCTGTCGAGCGGATCCTTGAGATCTTGCACGCCATGACATGCGAAATGTACCCAGTCGGAGGTCTTCATCTTCTCCATGACGTCCTCGATCGTACCATGAGAAGCTTGGAGGGTTACGAAAGGGGACCTTGCGGACAACGTTCTGATATCATCAATTTCTTCCTGTACGCACTTGAGCTTCATCTGCCCATCCTCCAGTGGCTGAGGAACAGCAACGAGGCGAATATGGGATGAGGAACCATTCAAGTCTTGTTGAGCTGATGATGCGAGAGCACTAAGACTTGGTATATAGGAGGATATAGCGAAGTCGGAAAGCTTTGCACCAGCCTCAGCTGTACCATAGCAACCGACAGCGTGGATGGGCAGAAAGGCAAAAGGCCCAGTCGGACACCAATAAATATGGGTCATTTTCTCGGCACGAGATGGCGTAGTCTGAGAACATGTAAACGTCAGTCAGAGAGCATTAACTCTGAAAAGTTTCAGACAAACGACATACCGAAAAGCCAAGGGCCTCCAGAACAGGGTTTACAACGTTCCTCCACAGGAAAGCCAGAATCCACCTGAGCCGGTCGTCGGGTGTGAATCCTTCAGTTCTAATTATGCCTTCCCTGTCACTCCATTCCATACCATCCATCAACATATTGAGAAAGTGCTGTGATGCGGGATTGTTATCGGAGGTGATGAGCGTAGAAATGTCGTCACGCGAAATAACAGGATAATTGCGCTTGAGCAATAAACGGAGCAGGTGTTCCACGTCTGGATAGCTAATACCAGGAAGGGGTACGGGGATAATACCCCTGGACTCCGTCATGACGATAAATGCATCACAACGTTGTTGGCTAGCATTCAGGTAGACGACTGGTCCGGAGTGTGCCAAGGCAGCTAATTGCTCGATTGTATTCGGGAGCAGGAACCGGTCAAAACCTGGCAAGGACCGTATGTCGGCAAGGAGTTTTTCTCGTCTGAGAGCGAGGTCATGGTGCCTCTGGACTTTCTCCTCCAGCGATCTAGTGTTGTTGGCCAAGTCGTTTGCCGACCTGCGGAACGTGGCATGATCATGAGAACTGGTATGTTCCAGCTGTTGGGAGATCTGTTGAAATTGATCAGCAAGGTCTCGATTGTCGACACGAAGTTCATCAACTGGAGTGCGCAGCTGCAGGAATTGAGTCCAGACAATGGAACGTCCTTGCTCGAGCCACTCGACAGCCATTTCAGGACAACCAGCTTCAAGTGCAGCAGCAGCAGCATCTCGTGCTATATCAGCAGCCTCAAGGAGTACACGGTGGCGCTCTGTGAGTGGAAGCCCAAGCCATGCCAACTGTGGAAGAAGGTTGATGGAAGTGGTATATACATCGATGAGAGCATGGGAGTTGCCTTGGAGGCGTGCACAGGAAATCCAGCGGCAAGCGGCATGAAAGCGGATGGAAGGAGGACCTGTGGAGGCATGACTAGCCACTAAAAAATGCATGGTGGCAGTTGAGAGATCAGAAAGATCACGAGAGTGCTCGAAACATGTCATGAATGTGTTCCCAAGGTTGTTCAACAAACCTGCCTTGACAGGATGGCTATTGGGAGTGAGACGGAGTGCCTCCTCAAACATTGAAATGGACTTGTTGATATCCGCGAGGTCACCGAGGCGCTTGAAACGACTCGATAATGAGATCCCGAGGTTGTTCAACCAACCTGGCTTGTCGGGATGGCCATCGGAAGTGAGACGGACTGCCTCCTGAAACATCGAAACGGACCTGTTGAGGTCCGCGAGGTCACCGAGGCGCTCAAAGCAAAGAGACAACGAGTTCCCGAGGTCATTCAGCAAAGCTGGCTTGCCGGCATGTCCATTTGGAATGAGACAGATTGCCTCCTCTTTCATTGAAATGGACCTGTTGATGTCCGTGAGGTTACCGAGGCGCTCAAATCGAAGAGATAACGAGCTCCCGAGGTTGTTCAACCGATCTGGCTTGGCGGGATGGCCATTGGGAGTGAGACGCACTGCCTCCTCAAACATTGAAATGGACTTGTCAATGTCCGCTAGGTCACGGAGGCGCCGGAAGCGACACAACAGTGAGATCCCGAGGGTGGTGAACTGAGCTAGCTTGTTGGGATGGCCATTGGGAGTGAGACGGACCGCTTCCTCTTTCATCGAAATAGACTTGCCGATATCCGCGAGGTCACCGTGGCACTCAAAGCGACAACATAATGAATTCCCGAGGTTGGACAACAGAAATGGCTTCATGGGGTGGGCATTGGGAGTAAGGCGGACTGCCTCCTCAAACATCGAAATGGACTTGTCGATGTCCGCGAAGTCACCGAGGCGCTGAAAGCGACACGCTAATGAGTTCCCGAGGTTGTTCAACCAAGATAACTTCTTGGGATGGCCATTGGGAGCGAAACGGACTGCCTCCTCAAGCATCGAAATGGACTTGTCGATATCCGCGAAGTCACCTCGACGCTGAAAGCGAATCAATAATGAGATCCCGAGGTTGTTCAACCGAGCTAGCTTGTCGGGATGGCCACCGGGAGTGAGACGGACTGCTTCCTCTTTCATCGACAAGGACCTGTTGATGTCCGCAAGGTTACCGAGGCGCGCAAAGCGAAGAGATAGTGAGTTGCCGAGGTTGTCCAACCGACCTGGCTTGTCGGGATGAGCATTGGGGGTAATACGGACTGCCTCCTCAAACAGCGAAATGGACTTCAGCGTGTCCGCAAGGTCACCGAGACGCTCAAAGCGACGAGATAATGAGGCCCCGAGGGCATTCAACCGAATTGGTGTGTCGGGATGGCCATTGGGGGTGAGACGGACTGCCTCCTCAAATATCGAAACGGATCTGTTGATGTCCGCGAGGTCACCGAGACGCTCAAAGCGACTCGCTAATGAGTTCCCGAGGTTATTCAACCGAGCTGGCTTGTCGGGATGGCCATTGGGAGTGAGATGGAGTGCCTCCTCTCTCATCGAAATGGACCTGTCGATATCTGCAAGATCACCGAGGCGCCGAAAGCGACTCGATAACGAGTTCCCGAGGTTGTTCAACAGAGCTGGCTTGCCAGGATGCCCATTGGGAGTGAGACAGACAGCCTCCTCAAGTATCGAAATGGATTTGTCCATGTCCGCGAGGTCACCGAAGCGCTGAAAGCGACTCAATATTGAGATCCCGAGGTTGGACAACCGAGCTGACTTGTCGGGATGGCCATTGGGAGTGAGACGGACTGCCTCTTCTTTCATCGAGATGGACTTCTCCGTGTCCGCGACATCACCGAGGCGCTGGGAGCGGTGAAATAACGAGTTTCCGAGCTGGTCCAGAAAAGCTGGCTTCTCGGGGTCTCCATCCGGAGTGAGCTGCACGGCATAGTCCAAAAATGAAATTGACTCCTGGATGTCAACAAGGTCGCCATTACCCTCGAATCGACGATACAACAAGGTTCCGAGGCCAGCTAGTACTGCAGGCCGGCGAGGATTCCGATCTGGCAAGTGCAGCAACATAGCCCTTGCCCTCCGTATCAACTCCTCATCACCAGCATTCACGCTTTCCGCATGTGATATCCAAGATTCCATCGCCTGAATCGTCAAAGAGATCTCGGCCATCTGCAGTGCGAGGCAAGCTGCTCGGTACCCATAACACTCCACTGGCAAGAGCTCCACCACTCTGGAAAGTAAATTCTTCGCTTCTGTCCTGTTCGTTTCGTCGCCTCGCCTCTGGAAACGGACCAGTAGAGCAAAGCTGAGATCGAGTGCTGTTGCACAGTGATCTGGGTGACTACTCGTGCGAAGTCGGAGTGCTTCTCGATACAATGTAATTGGGACATCTAGGTCGAGGTAATGATTATTGGCTTGACAGTGAATGAACTTTGCATTGGCCAAGTTGAATATGACAGCGGATCGATTGGGATGGTCTGGGGGGCACATGTCCTGGACACGCTCGAAGCACGTGATAGCCTCGTCGAGATCCGTTTGGTTCTGGAGCTGGCGGTAATGGAGGAGAGCACCATGTCCGTTATCTGTGAGCTGTTCCAGCTCGCTCATCGCGTCTGATCCCGGCAGCTATCATCATACGGTTAGGACGCGCCAACAACGAGATGAATGGATCGTTCACGTCAAGTTTCGCTGTAGATTCATCGACATTGCAAATGCGTCGTTCGATAATGATTCTAAGCGATAAACACGATGGAAAAAGCTCATCCCTCTGAACGAGAAACCTGATAGCTACAAGGAGATGTTGGAGAGCGGTGGTATGACAGTGGCGGTACTCACGCTGGAGCTGCTCGTCGCGATCGAGTACGTCCCCCACGGTAATGTTGAATTCGCGAAGTAATTCTCCGTTTCCGAACCTTGGTCCGAGCTCGAAGGATGCGTAGACTTTGAACGATATCGAAGATGATCGTTCCGCTGGCCTAGAATCTTACTCAGTAAAAAGCAGTGAAACTGAGGAGGGTAGTAACTCACAGGAGGATCTCTTCATCCCATTCCACCACGTCCTTGCCTACTAATACGGGCTTATTCAAAGTTTTCGTGGTTTTCCCATCGACTTCTATAACAGCATAGAAGCCTGCCGGCATGCGACGGAGGCCGGACACAACATCTGTAGTACGGATGTCTGCACAGGGATGTTAAGCATTCCTCTAGTATGCCCCACATTACCACTTACGAGTTATGAAGGCATGTTCGTATTTGCTTGTATCAGACAAGTGCGATTCTGAGTCGTCTGATCGCTTTCTCTCCTGAGCACGTTCAAGTGGGGTACTAGAGAGTGGATTGTATTCATCCATGAATACAAAGCGTAGAGGGAAGAAAGGAGCACAAAGGAATGTGATCGACTTCTGTGCGGAGATTCTACAGAAATAGGTTTCGGAAGGCGGCCACAGGATGCAACGTTGCTGTGCAGATGCTTTGATGGAGAATAGAGTGAACAGGTTGTTCAACTTCGTCCACAGGACCGTTACAGCATCTCAGACCCCGTGAATACGGCGGCATCAGGCCTGCTGCGACACAAGTCCTCACGCCTAAATGGCATGAACACTCGGACGAAGAGATCTAGTCTTAGATTGCGATTGCGGAACTGAGCCCTGTCGAGTCCTCCTCGGGTGCCCATCCCCATCCCGGCACTATATCGCCCTCCGCATCTTCTCACACCACAAATTTTCACGTACCCGGCTTGAACTCGACGAAACTCGTAAGTTGTTGGGGTGACGCAAAAGGATGGAAGGCAGGACGGAGAGGCGTGTTTTACACTCATCTTTACCATCGTCGTTGAAACGTTGCATCGCGTCGAGCGTCAGGAGAGTCTTTTGGCAGGCACAACTTTATATTTGATGTTGTTTTGCCTCTACTCCGCTTGAACACACTCACGGAAGCGCTGGAGGACTGCCTGCCACAGTGCCGCTAGCATCGCATCATCGACATCGACGTTCTATAGTACATCTTCGAACC
>QGOI01001814.1:0-11231 GCA_003313885.1 Boletus sp. MG55 | reverse complement strand
AAAAATAACAAAACTTGAGGGGTAAAGTCCTGGCCACGAGAAAAGAGGGGGTTTAAGGCCAAGGCTGGATGCGACCCGCCCTTCCGCGCGTCAGTTCGGCTAGTATGTAAACTCTGAAACCAATCCCGTCCAGATGTCCAAAACCATGCAGTCCGTTTGTAGATGAGTGAATGGCATACTTGTTATGATTTCGCCTCAAGTCCACTTAAGAACGCGAGCCACGTCTTCTTATCGATAACGCCTTCATCTGCGAACAATGTTCGTCAGACTGCACTACGCCAGGGAGAATGAATCAGCTTACAAT
This sequence comes from Boletus sp. MG55, assembly GCA_003313885.1. NCBI lineage: Eukaryota > Fungi > Basidiomycota > Agaricomycetes > Boletales > Boletaceae > Boletus > Boletus sp. MG55. The sequence continues at coordinate 10,927 of QGOI01001814.1, read as the reverse complement.
TCCCATCGGCGTCGGTAACAACGACATATCGAGCCCCTAATTTGACGAAAAATCGATGGAGAAGCTCCAACGGTGCGTGAGATTGAATGGTAAGCGGAGCCTGAATACGAGTCAAATTCATCGTTGCGGAGCGGCGAAAAGAATGCAACAAACCTCATCCATGAATACACTAAAGTCGAACAAGTCTTCACTCGCCATAAAGCTGCTCTCGATCGATGAGGTCATGGTGTCACGGTCTCTACTGAATCCGCGTGGTTGAAAACTGATTTCCTCGTCAGCATCTTCCGCAACGATTGCTGCCAAATGTTCTTCAGAAATGATACAGGCAACAAGGGCGATGACCGACCAAGCGCATGTTCAAGTTCACTTGCGCCAATGTATCCCACCATGCGCAATTCACTGCTATCTCCAGTGGGGCGTAGAATGGGAAAACCGCTATCATCATAGCCAGCAATGAGTAGTGCCTGCAACTGATCTCGAAGACTTTTCACGGTATTGCAGGCATCTATTCGGATAACGTCTACTCCACGATCTGTCTGTGCATCTGTGGGCCAAAGTTCACTTAGACAGGAAGAGTGTGACGTACAACATCGCTGATCGAAAGGTGGGACCAAAGGTACTCGTGCTTAGCATCTAAATATGGGAGTTGCGACAATCTAGAAACAAGTACATTGAGTATTGGCGCGATCATCACTTTGAGCAGCTCACTCGATGCCTAGATCATAAATTCCTTTGGGTTCCAGCGCATCAGCAACAGTCTTCGCTACGAGGACAGCCAGCATGACTGGGACAGCATATGTGAGGGTATCTGTCAACTCAAACATGATCACTGCAAGTGAGACTGTCGTGCGCTGTTGGATGCGATTATCGTTAGTTACTTCCAAGAAAAGCTGGACATGCTAAGACGCAGACCGTGACGCCAGATAACGCTGCGGCAGCACCAACCATGGCATAAAGTCCAGGTACCACGCAGTCCTTGTCGCCGTTGCAGACAGAAAAAACGGGGCTATCTGGATAACACCACTGTAGATGTCGAATAGTGATGCCGAGGATACGTCCAGCGCAAGCACCGACACCAAGCGTCGGGATGAAGATGCCTGCAGGAAGTTTGATACCAAAGGTAATGATTGTCAGTGCGCCTTTCATGAGCATGGCCACTAAAATCGCTTGGACAACTGGCCAAACTTGTCGCCAATCTCCTGGGTTCAGAGCACACAGACTCGAGTGACTATCCGTATCACCTGTGTGGCACTCAGAGAAGAGGATGTAGACGAGTTCTGTCCCTCCCATACGAGCGTACGGGTTCAGAAAGCAAAATATCGCGGTTACAAGGGTAACCTAGCGTTGTCAGCAACCACCAAATTAGTTCATTTTCCGACTTACTAGGACGACTTCTAGGACCGGATGTGTTTTTAACCACGTGTTACTGCGAACATCGCGGCTCCAGCGGTAGTTCAGTTTAGAGAAATATGCGCCGTATATCCCCTTGACGAGAGTTCATAAGAGTTAGGTAAGTTCAAAGAGGACGTACTCCAAAAATCCCCAGAAGCACGAAGAAGATGAGTTCGTATGCATGCCAATCCTATGGGTGCCTGAGAGAGATATTCGAAGCAGGCGGTAACAATTATACCTTGTAATAGGTTACTTGGAAGAGTACAAGCTTTCCTGTTCCGAAGGGATCAAGGAACCTCAAGGTGATAGCTGCAATCATCGCACAGAAAAAGCTGACAAAGAGTAGGTTGTGATACATTCACTGAAGGTGGGTAACTATACCTTCGCCACATTACCTGAATGTAGCAATAAGTCAGCCGGGGGTGGCCATCAGTTGAAATGAAGCCCTACCTTTGGAGGAAAGTAATATGAGACTTCCTCCAAACTGAACAGGGTGCCTCCAATAGGTGCTCCGAAAGCAACTGCAACTCCAGCGGCGCAAGCTGCGCTGAGGATTTCACGTCGCTTCGCTATTCGGAATTATAATGCTGATGTGGCCTGGGTCAGGGGAAAAGAACAGACCTTCATTGTTTTCGTATTTGCGGTGAAATCGACTGACAATATTGCCAATACAGCTCGCAATGTGAACAAAAGGTCCTTCCTTTCCTGACAGCAAGTCAGTGGAGAAGCAACACAGAGAAGAAGGTTCAGAACTAACCGAGCGATAGGCCCGAACCAACTGAGAGTGCCAAACCAAACGACTTCGTGAACAGAGTGCGCCCACCAAGATATCCATGGATTACGAAGCCTGTGCATGGCGTAAAAATAGAGTCAATGTATGAACAAGTCAACGGAATAAGCACCTGAAAGAATCGTTTTGATTTCCGGTATACCACTTCCTGCGGCCTTGTTTAAATTCAAACTAAGATTGTCTAGCTCACCCAGCGGATTTTCGGACATACGTAATACAATATCTGGCGTTTCATCGGAGAGATAGGACGCTTGTCCTCCGTATCATCGAATTGTGGAGATAAAACTCCGGAATCTTTGCGGGTGGTGAACGAGGTCGATGCGGTCAGGTATATGGTAAGAAGAGATGATGCTGTGGCCCATACAACCTGACAAGGTGAAAGTGACGGATATCAGAGACACATAAAAGTTCATAAGATAAGTCCATACCGCAATACAGGTATAACTGATATATTCCACGTAATCATTTTCAATGTCCGTGGAATGCACCCAGGACGTTAAGGCACCAGACCAGTCCACCCAATCAGAGCAGCTGGCTTCATTTGAAAAGCGCAGAAGTTGAACATCGGGGCAACAAAACCGCATCGCTTTCCACCACCCAGTAGTGCAATATCCATATTTTGCATCAAAGAACCACTGTTCTGATCGCACTACGAGGAAAGCGACGACAGCGGTTAAAAGGCCAACGATCGTGACAATTATCCACCCGAGACTCTTGTCAAATGCTAAACGTAGATGGGAACGAACCGATTTTCCATGCCTTAATCTGGAAAAGCGTACTGAATCCTTGATGGCATCATGCAGCCAGTCGATGGATGAGAAGGAGGAATACCAGACGCGGAAACCGTTAATTCGAACATTGGTATCCTCATCGGGGTTGGAAAACTTGGAGCGGGCGAGGTGAGCGTCGTATGCAGAGATACGCCTCTGAGAGAAACGGCGAGCGAGGGTAGCTCGCACAGAGGTTTGGTTAGGTGCAGCTGGAGTCGGAGGTCCTGAGAACGCCCCGCGTGTAATGGAAAGGCTGGGCAACGGAGGAAGGTTACGACCGCTAATGGTACTAAACGAACGCAGCCCCAGGGATGGCCGTATTGATCCGTAACTCCTATCAATGGGGGGATCGCGCAGCGCAGTCCTTTCATCAGGAACACCAGTGTTATCATGAAGGTGACATTGAGATCCAAGTGCGACGCTACTCCCGATGCGAAGAAGGCGTTGCCTTCGCCAATCCACGTCGGAAGGACCGCTGAGCGAACTGGTCGGCGGGACCTCTTCGGCTGCATCTATGAAAGACTGCAACGATGTCGAACGCTTGTCGGCGCGAAATGACATCGTAGGTGACCTGTGTGCACTCTTCAGACCGCGTGAGATTGTAACTCAGGATTAGTTCTCTCCATGTAAAGTGTAACGTAGTCTACTCACCCGGGTGGGAGTAGCAAGGTGGTGAAAAGAAGAAAGAGAGGAACAAGACAAAATCCGGTGGTATCTCGGATCCCGGGCGAGCGCAGGTTTCAATTTCAAGTGTCATTCTTTGCCGGGCACATCAATCGACGCACACATAAACGGTCAGATTATGGAGCTAAACACTCGTAAACACTACGCTCACACTCACCGCCATCAAAAACAATGACGACGGCTGGCCTTGGTGTTCCCGTCAAGCTATTACACGAGTCTCTTGGTCACATTGTGACTGTAGAGCTCAAGACTGGCCAGCTTTATCGCGGAAAACTCGCAGAAGGTGGTGTATCTATCTCACATACGTCGCATGACAGTCTACTCAGATCATCTCATTACCCTCCAGCCGAGGACAACCTTAACATATCCCTGAGGGATATCACTGTGACTGGACGCGATGGGCGTGTCTCCCAGCTAGATCAAGTCTACATCAGGGGAAGTATGGTTAGATTCTTTATCGTGCCAGACATGCTGCAGAATGCTCCGATGTATGTTCAAATGTACCGATTCACTGCTCTATGACTGAGGTTCGACAGGTTCAAACGGGTTGGTCCTAACGCCATGCGGGGACGCGGTATTGGTACAGCGCGTGGACGTGCAACCATCATGCGAGGTTCGTTGATCCGACTCTTACTCTACATTGATCGCATGTTGATCGCGTTTCTTTTATAGCAAACGGTAATTACAATTATTCGTTGTGTGTTCAGGACATGCTAACAATCTCCCTCTTCACAGCTCGTCGTGGTCGCGGCGTGCCAGCAGCTCGTGGAATTAGGCGATGAACATTCATCCGGTAAAAAAAATCGCTCCTAATTTACTTGCATGGTGTATACGTAACGTTCTTGTTCAATGCTGGTAATGTACTGCGAAGCAAAATGGCTGCGATGTATTGGCTGGTTTCTTTTCAAACACATGTTTGTGATATGCGAGGGTCCGATAGCTGGGAAATTTGACAAACTCGAAGTAAATTAATCGTTAACGAATCAGGATGTCGGTGGGGAACAGAGGGCGTATCCAAGTAGAGTAGACTATCTCATAATGCATATTAGTGTTGGTCACCTTCCCTTGTTATGCATTATCAGGTTGGTATGTATTTCGGGCAAGTTCGTCCCAACACCCTGCTATACATTACGATATATCATGCATGAGGATGTTATGCATTATGAGATAGTGTGGTACTGTACCTGTTCTAAAAGTCGGAGACCCGTCCCTTGAAACTCCAATCACCGCCGTCTTGCTGAACCCACTTTCCAACAGGCTCCTTCTTTGGACCTCCCTGCTCGCCTGTCAGAGGGTTGATGTCGCCATCAAAGTCTGGCTTGAGGGGTTTTCTCGCGTCGGGATGGAGTGCGAGCTCCGCCTCTGCGTCAGCGAGCGAGGACGAGGTTGACGAGAGAGGCATTTGAGCGGCGCGCTGGAGCTCTTCGAACTCTCGTTGCTGTTCACGCGGGAGAGGGGGAGGAGACGGCCGATTCAAAGCCGAGGTGTGTCCTCGTGTATGAACGGCAGGGAGCAGGGTGGGCGGACCGAGCCGGAGAAGGCGAAGGCGGGAATGCATAATCAGAACGTGATAGTCAGGACGAGCGAGTGAAAGAGTGTCCCAGAACGAACGGCACTGGTTGGGCGTTCCGCGGGTGAGCAGATATTTCACTGATGGTAGAGGGAACGGTCGGAGCAAACATGAGGCGCGTTGATAATCACGATCGTAGAGAAAAAAACAATGAACAAAACAATGTAAAAATACGAAGGTTTTCCATCTGATCTACCGGTAGCTTTCGGAAAGATATGTAAAATATTGGTAAGAGAGGAACGAATGGTGGATTTAAGGGTATATTTAGGGAGATCTCTCAAGAAGTCATGGGAGAGTGGGGATAACTAACGCGGCTTTGCCAGGCACGGTCACACAGCGACGACGACACAACTTCCGGCACGATGTACGGCACCGAAGCAGACCACAAGATTAAAGCTCCGCTCATGATTTAATAGTCACGTGATTACATTAAATGCCGTATGAGTAAAATGGCTGACCTGGTTGGCAGACGCAGATCGCTTTCTAGACCAGACTGCTCTTCCTCACCTTCACCACGACTACCCCACCTCTCTCCCCTGGACACCGTCTTTTTTTACTTGCTTCAAGATCTCTCTCCATCCCCCCCCCCTACTACCAAAACGTGTTTTATTTAGTACGCACCGCTTGCCCTGACTGGTCGAGGATCCCGCTACTTCCCGATCTTATTCCAGTCTTCTGTTTCTCCGCCGATGCAACCCTACTATACTCACAGTCTCTATGCCACCAATGTCATAGAAATCGCTGATTCACCCTTCTCCACCCAGCCCCTCCCACCCGCCACATCCGACCCCATGCTTGCAATTCATCACGCGGAACCTTTCTCTGCAGAGTCTATATACAAGAAGCGAAAGATTGAGCGCGCTTGCGATGCTTGTCGTCGTAGGAAAACAAAGTGCGATGGTCCCCGCATGCCAGACAACATTTGCACAAACTGCAAACAGAATCGCAAAACGTGCTCTTATATGTTCGTTCACACACTCCCATTCCCTCCCATTCGCTGATTCCTTCCTCTTCAGCGAGGCTTCCAAGCCTAGAGGCCCTCCGAAGGCGTGGGTCAACTTGTCCGACTTTACATCCTGAGATTGACGTGCCCTTGACAGCTATATCACGAGCTTAGAGGACAGGTTGGAAAGGATGGAGGCACTCGTGAAACGCGTGAGTATTGTTTTGCGCGTGTTACTTGACTATCTGCTGCCCAAGCGGCTTCGCTTCCCCTGCGAGCCCTTAATCGGGTTCATGTTTCCTCAAACCAATGGTGACATGCTTTGCCTTGCATTTCCGCTACCGTAGCTCCTGGTAGCTAGAACGGAGTCTAATTGTTGCTTCTACGTAGCTCCGTCCCGAAGCCGATTTCTCCGAGGAGGTGGGGCCTCCAGTGATCCGAGACTCTTGGAAGACGGACCCTGAACCCCCACGCTGTATATCACCTCACGAAAAATCAACGTCACCGTCCGCATCGTCTTCCAGACCAAAGGGTTCACCTTCAAGATCTTTGCAGTCCAATGCTTTCCCCCCTGCAAACGCCACAAACCACTGGACGTCTACTGACTCCCATAGCCGGCGTTCCGCAGGCACACCGCGGAGTGATACAGATTTGTCATCAGATGGCCATGCGTCCTCGGACAGTGAGGAAGTCGGAGAACTCAGCCTTTCGCGTGGAATGAAGCGCTTGACGATTCGGGGGCTAGAACCCACTCAAGATCATCGCCCCTTGACGGACAATCAAGTTCGCTTCCACGGCAAGAGTAGCTGGTTCAAGCTTATCGAACCGACTCGGAAGCTGAGAGACGAACACGTCAACCGTGTAGCTGGTGGAGAGGAATACAGTCGCACATCTCGTGATAGCACTAGCCCCATTAATGCTGCAGCATTGCGGCGCCCCGAATTTTGGACTACCCCTCCTGTGAGTCGGGAATCTTGATCTTGGCCCTGTACTCGCTAGACACTTGAATCTAATTTCTTTCATAGTGGGAACTTGCATTCGAAGGTTTTCAGAATCGACTCGAGGACCTTTCCTTTTCACTCGCTGAAGATTTCCCGCCCGAAGACCTTGCCGACAGCCTGATCAAACTATATTTTGAAAATGTCAACTTATTTGTTCCATTATTTCACCGCCCGACGTTCGAACGCCAGTGGAGAGAAGGCTTGCAACACAAGGACACATGGTTTGGATGCCTTTGTTTGTCCGTGTTCGCCGTCGCAAGCCGCTGGAGTGATGATCCCCGTGTACTTGATGATGATCCTCTCCAGGCCGAAAGGCCCACTGAGAAATGCAACTGGCAGCGCGCTGGTTGGAGATTCTTTAACGCTGCGGTTGGTGCGTGGTTTTATTTCTACCACACGTATGGATACTCATGATCACAGATGTCCATCGTGGTTCCCTCAGCCTTTTTCATCCGCCCGGTTTATTTGAAGTCCAGACTATGGCGGTTAGTGGAATGCAATGGTTATGTGAGATTCTTTTACTAACTTCTCACCAAACAGCTGCTTGGCATGTTCCTGCGAGGCACAGCGTTTCATCCGGTCGCATGGCTTTTCCTTAGCATCGGTCTCCGTAAAGCACAGGATGTTGGAGCACATCGGAAGAAGATTTACGGAGATAAACCAAGCATTGAAGGGGAGCTCTGGAAAAGGGCATTTTGGGTTCTTGTCCTGCTTGATAGGATGTCAAGTGCTGCCCTGGGACGGCCGTGCTGTTCAGGCGAGGAAGAGTGAGGACTTGTTCGTCATCACGTATTCTAACTGACCTCGTTGTGAAGTTTCGATGCAGAGCTTCCACTAGAAGTCGATGACGAGTACTGGGAAACAAACGACGCAGAGAAAGCATTTCAACAACCCCCTGACAAACCATCGAAGATAGCCGCCTTTAATTCACATCTCAATTTGACAAAGATTGTAGCATATGCCATGAGAACGATCGTGCGTTTCCCCATTCCGTAATAACTGCTAATTGACACCCTTGGCAAGTATGCCCTTGATAGGTCAAAGTTACTTCTTAGTGCCGCGCGTCCGCGGTGGCAGGAAGTATTAGCAAAACTGAATCATGATATGACCGAATGGGTAGATTCGGTCCCAAAACACTGTGAGTATAATTTCTTTGCAAGCTCTGCGTCTCAAATTTAACCTTCTGTCAGTACACTGGTCCCCTCACATAGAAGACCCGCTGTTTTCTGATCAGTCAGCAACGCTATACATCACATATTATCTGATCCAGATAATCATATATCGACCTTTTTTGCCACCATCTCTTCTATCTGTTACGAACATTACCCCGCATTCTAACATGCCCATACCCTGTATTGGAATTTGTGTCAACGCTGGCAAATGCGTCTCCCGCATCTTGAAGGCTCAAATTAGCCGTGGTTTCTCCAACATCCCTAACCTCATTTTAGGCTCACATGTTTGTGCCGCAATTCTGCTCATGAACTTTTGGGATTTGAAATGGCAAGAACGCAATCAGATGAGATGCGGTGCATTCGAAGACATCAAGTCCCCTCTGGCTCTAGCTATGGCTGAGCTGCTCGAGGAGGTTTCGGTTTTCATCAAGGCATTGGAAGCAGTCAGACCTCGCTGGAGGAACGCGGAAATGTACTTGTCAGCATTGATTCTCTTTTTTTGGAACAATTTACTAATCACTGGGCACACAGGAATGAGCTCAGTTCTTCGCTCCCTCATAGTCTTGGCGGCTATGAACCTAGCATCCCCAAGAATGATCCTCTTTCACACCATTACACCCCCGGGTTTGATGATCGCACTTACCACAACGCTGCTCCGCCAGACTATACAACACATGGGGACTACCGAAACCCACCGCCCGAATATCGTATTGCTCCGTCGCCCATCAACACATACACCTTCGATACCCAGGCTGAGCCGTCCGAGCGCAGCCCTCACTTCTTTGAGTTCCCTCATATTACCCGGTTTCCTGTTCCCAGTACTCTCCCGATCCCATCTTCCTTCACCTCGTGTCGACGCGATCAATCCATGCCAACGCAATTCAGCGCATTTCAGTCGCGACGGGGTTACAATAGACTTTCCACGCATGCGGAACCTAGTGACCGAAGGTCGTCAACTTCCAGCGTCCGTTCTCGGCCAGCCTCCTTATTCGACGAACGGGCCATGGATGAAACCTCTACGGCAGAACACGGCCCCTCTATCTGCCGACAGCATGCCATAGCCAACCGCGCGTCTTATGATGGGTCTGTTTCTGTGGCGACACACCAAGATGCTGTGAGTAATTTTGGTTCTAACCAAACAAGGTGTGTGGTTTGTGTGTACTCATTCCTGCCTATCGCTTACATTATTTCACAGACCTGGTTGGGCAAGCGATTGGGATTATAATCCAATCTATGCATATGGGCCGAGTTTCTGACGACGCGATTATTCAACCTACTTATATATCCTTCTCTTCCTGGATGTTATTTACCCGTCAGATGATACCCCTATAGATTGTTACGAACGTACGACAGATGTTTTCGTGTTACGCTGTGCCACTGTTTGCTACCTAATACTTCAATGTCATATTCTTACAATAGCCCTACTTTAGATATCATGCATCATGTGTTGTAATCCTATTGTCTCTTAGGTTCACTGTCGGACTGTGGAGAACCCTGCGGCGCTGTCCCGCGCATGCTGCCAGAACCGGTCGCTTTCTTCCCATTCCGACAGAAAGAAAGAAGGTGCCTTGGACGCCGAGACGATCAGATCTGAGCTCTTCTCACCGTCGATCACATTCCGAGACGATCTTCTCTCCCCTTTGATCTGGTCCCACCTCCGAATTTCTTCCAGGAGGGCATCTCCTACGCCGCCTGCGACCTGCAGGACGAGTACCCTAAGCCGCCCGCCCTCCATGATAGGTCGAAGCATGTCCTTGACAGCGTCGGGGTCACCAAAGTGCCCTTGGTTGTACACCAACGCCAGGTGCGTCAGCCAAGGGAGCTCTGCGAGTCGTGCCATGCTCTCCGAGGTGACAGCGGGGGTGAGCTGTATCCTCAAATGGGAAACGGCGGGGGATACGATCGCCATGTCGAGGCCGTCTCGACACGCGAGGGAGAGGAGATGCTGTTCGCTCGGGGCGATCGGGAGACATCCGAACGTGGTACCGCCTTCCTTTTCCAAGCTCGGTAGCGACTGACCGCGGACGCGGTGGACGTATGAAGGGGCGGAGAAGCCGCAGGCCAAGCTGGTGACGCCGGTACACTTGGAGAGCACGGTCTGGATGCTGGCGATGGGTCCGAGCGCAGTGATGCACAACCTTTTCACGGTTCTGTCGGCGAACCCGTGGGGTTTGCGATTCAAGGTGGAGATGAACGATGCGAGGGTTCGGGCGGAGCGGAGACGGACGGTGTGATAGAGGGCAGGCTCTACATGCGTGTGTACCCAGGAAGAAACGAGGGAGAGGGCGAGCGCGGTAGGTTGGTGGTGAGCGGCGAACGAGATGACAGAGAGGATAAGCTCGATCGGCAAGGCCGCAAACGGAGAGGACATGGCAGAGTGCGACCGTGTTTGGCCGCATAATGGCAGTGGCGCTCTGTCTTAAGTACCCACTCGCGCATATGAGGGTTCTTGAAGGATGGCTGAAGTGTGATCAAGTTCCAGAAATGGGTAGGGCTTATCGGCACTGATTGCCATTCTGTTTTGCTATTCGCTCACTACCTGATATCGATCATAAAGCAAGCTCTGATGTCATCCCTTTTCTTGTACAGGACGAAAATAACTGCA
>QGOI01001798.1:0-39601 GCA_003313885.1 Boletus sp. MG55 | reverse complement strand
GACCTCCCGATTGGTTACTTAGCCTCGCAACATATTAACTAACCGTTAAGCTACGAGGCTGTTTCAGGTAATAAACCATTGTGGTTACATATATCAAATCTTCATGTACTTGACTCAGGAAGTGCACGTCTCTACGTCCCGCTCATGATCGAGACCCAATTAGAACCACTTTAGCTTCGACAACTGAAATTTTCAGACAACACTGAGTTTCAGTGTCAGACAAGAGCAATGATGAAAATCAGCGTCACGGTCACTTATTATGTACACATCAGTGTCCGCGACGCCGATTATCGATGTATTTACTATTTGCAGTGTCTAAGTTCGATATTTAATCCCCAAGTCAACAGTGTTAGTATGGACGACGAAACAGCCGCTAGGCTCGCTAAGCTTGGTGCTGCTGGACCATACTTCGGTACATATGTGCATACTCGGTCCGGATAACGTTCTTTTTGGCCCTGCCAGTGTGGCAGATACTACACTGCATTTGGCTTCGACTCCTTTGACTCGGAGTCACGCATTGGCATCAGTGGTGAAGATGAAGTTGGACTCGAAGGACTCGCTGTTAACCCCCGGGGCGGACTGCCCTATCATTGTGTTCAGAAGAAAAGGTTAGTCTTTACGGTACCTCCATGTGAGTTTAGTATCTCACCAATGCTCCCCGGCTCGGTCAGTCTAATGAAATGGCTTGATGATCTTATACCAGTTCCGGACGACATCCAACTGATTTACCGAGTACCTCAGTGATTCAGAAGTCTCACTCCGTGTACTTTCTTCAGACGCTCCTTTCTAAATACCACACCCTCCCCGCTTTTCGCAGCAGTAGCGTTCTTCTCGGTTCACCGCCTACGGCTTCTATCGTCTTAACGATTGGCCGAACAGCAGTTCCCAATTGGCAAGATTTAATTTTGCTTTCCTTCCCTAGGTTTCCATATTTTTCGCCCTCGCTGCTTCTTTCAATGCCAAATCCTTCAGCTCTCACCTCCGTGATCATGCCGACCTTGGCCTTAGTTGTCTGATGAATAAACGGACGCCCTCGATATCCTGGGCAATCAATGTCAACCCTCAGCGCGGGGCCAGCAAAGACCTGCAATTTCACAGGCTCCCCGGACTCAGCCTACTTTGACCGTAGCTCAAACGATACCCGCGAATCTGGTATTGGTCCAGACGACCGCTGAGCGTGCGTCTGCTTCCGCCGCCGCGGTGAGCTCGACTTTTTAATACCCGTGACATCTAGATTACTGAAGAAACGATCTCGTAGAGCCCTTCCACAACTTGTGGAGGTTTATCGGGCACTATCATTGGTGGACTTTTGCCTACTGAGTCGAGTACCACTTCTTCATCCGCCGTGTACGCCCTCCAAGCTCAAGCTATTCATCCAGCACTCTGACATCAGCACAGGCTAGCAAACCGTTTTAGGATGGTCTCGCTCTCGACCATTTATTCGACAACGAAACCGATCAGAATGCGGTCCTCCTGGACGGACGAGAATGCCCTATATATCGCGATGAAGGCTGGGGCACTTCAAGGCCATCAGGCACATGACGACCTAGGTAACTTTGTGGTTGATGCCTTGGGATCCCGCTGGTTTGGATAACTCGGGGATACCAATCACGAGGCTGCGGGCTACTTCAGTAGTGACGCGCAGGGTTGCGAGAGGTGGCTATACTATCGCAAGCGGACGGAAGGCCGGAACACGATCCTTGTTGACGGGACAGGATTCCACGTTGGGAGTTGAACTATCTCAAGCTCGTCATACGTGCATACAGCAGTGTCCCACTCAGCCACACAGTGGTCATTGACCAGTCATCCCTAGTGTTTCCTAGCTTCTACTTTGGAATTGCCTTAGTCTAGGTGATGAGAAAGAGCATGTTGTACTTGAAACGGGCTTTGGATTTATTCAGTCGTGAGATTTGCGTGATGGACGGATTAGGAATGTGTAGCGGTTCCCTAGGCAGCTGGCGGTTGACATGCCTTGGGATCACCACAACGCTCGGCTCTCTTTCCGTGTACTTTCTTCAGTCGCTCCTTCACGTTATCCACGCTCCTTTCTCAACACCGCACCTCCCCGACGATTCGGTCCATTCATAACCTTCGCCCAACGTTCTTCCCGCTTCACAGACTACGGCTTCTTTCGTTTCAACAATCGGACGAAAAGCCGCTCCAGATGGCAAAACTCAATTTTACTCTCCTTTATGTTTCCGTAGTGTTGGTCCTCGCTGCCTCTTCCAACGCCGACTCCTTCGGCTCCCACCGCCGTGACCATGCCGACCTCGGTCGTCTGTTGAAGAAGCGAATGCCCGTTGATATCCTGGGTAATCAGTCTGCGCAGGCCCAGCAAACACCCGCAACTTCACAGGCTGTTCAGCCGACTCAGCCAACCTCGCCCATCGCTCAAACGGCACCCTCGGTCCAGACGACCCCCGAGGCCGCGTCTGCTTCTACGGCAGCGGTGAGCTTGGCTTTTAACACCTGTAACATCTAGATCACTGAAGAAACGATCTCGTAGAGCATTTCCTCAGGTGGTTTGTTGGGCACTATCGTTGGTGGACTTTTGCCTACTGAGTCCAGTACTACTTCTTCATCTGCCGTGTCCACCACTACGCCCTCCGTCTCAAGCCATTCGTCCAATGCTCCTCAGATATCAGCCCAAGCTAGCCAGACACCTGCCGGAACTCTAACCCAGTCCATTTTGTACCTGACTACCGGCGCCAGCATTGCGCCAACACCCACACAAACCAACTCATCCTCGTCCTCAGGCGTGTCACATACGGCTATGGTGGTTCTCATCGTCATTGCTGCATGTGTTGGGGCCTCGGTCATCGTGTGGACCATCATACGCAAATGGAAGTTCAGACCCTCCTCCGATTTCGAGGGCCGCATGCAGCCCATCGACTGGCAGCCTGGTGCAGGCAACGAAGACGCTGGTCTCTCTGGCCAGCACCGTCCATTGTCTCGTGCATCTTCGTTCCACTCGGGCTCCGGCCACGCTCACGCCGACGATCAAATGCGGGGCGTTGGCGGATATGGCGCTACTGTGCTCAACCCTCTCCCGGACCATGACTTTACTGCTGGTCCGGCACATTTCGCCGCAGTCGGCGGGTACGCGGACCTCGCTCGTGGCCCCAGTCCACAACCAATGATGCAAGAGCCTCTCGGACGGGTACCCAGCGTCAACAGGCCCGTTCAGTATGATCAATACGGTGTTCCCCTTCACCATGGATACAGTGGATACTAAGCTCCGGTAGAGGTCGTGTCCATGTGTTGGCATCGGTGGAGTCGGTCCTTGTATACTTTGGATATATATCAATTTCATTTGCTTGCTGGACGACGCAATTCGATGCCTTTCCCGAACTTTTTCATATTTTCATCTGCCGTAACGCATCACCTAGTTCCATGCGTTCATACCCTATGATAGCACTTGTCACCCTTTGTTTCAATGTGTCTCCCCCCACACGTAGTTATTGTTAGGTTGCTTTGATCGGCACTCATCCCTCGCACAGTTAGGATACTCTGCAGTGCTATTCACCGTCCATGGTGCCAGTGGCACTGTGATATGGATGTGTATCAATCATTGTATCCATTCCCTCGTCCACCTGTGGTAAATAACAGTGCCTAGAGGTATGAGGATTATAGTTATCATGGCTATCCACCATCCGGTCGCTTTCGCGTTCCAATGGAACCTCTGGGTTAGCTTGGCGGGTGGTGCGCTTCCATCATCAAGCTTCGTGTTGGCAAACAGGCTCTCAAGACCTGTAGGACGTTCGGGAGGGAAAAATCGCTGGGGGCGCAGCCAAGCGCCGTCATCGTCGTTGACCGCTTTCTTGACCTTGATGGGAGATGGGTTGGTCGGAGTCCAATCCATCGCATCTTCGTCTAGACTTTCGTCGACTTTGATCGGAGATGCTCGGGAAGTGGTTGGTACAGGGGTGGGAGACACTAAAGAGGGGTGACCAAACATCGGGTTGGTAGAAGAGATGAGTGGTTCAGTGGAAAGTGTGAGGGAGGCAAAAAGGTCTGGTTCGTTGTTGAGCGGTGCTGTGGGCATGGGAGAGGCACGAGCGCTATGTGCTGATGATTCGGGAGTATCATGCGCGGAGGATCTCGTTGACGTCTCGATGAGGCGGATTGTTGGAGGCCGCTGTAGATGCAGGATGGTGAACGAGGAGGAGAGGACCTGTTTTTGGTTGGCATTGACAACTCAAGAATCAATGAAAGGGCAACATACCAATAATTCGACGACGAGTGATATCGAACAGTATGTGCTAAGACGATACGACAATGGATAGACAGCAGTATAGAGATAGTCCCAAGACGAAGATTGAGATGGCAGAACGAGGAGAATGGATGTGGCGAGTCTAGAGAACCAGGAGAGTCCCTGAAGGATCTTGTGAAACGTGAGTCACTTTGACTTGCGTGAATATGACAAGGGACCTACAACATAGCGAGTCTTTCCTTTAATGCGGACATCGCGTCCCTGCACGCTTGCTTTCTTGAAGCGGTAGTAGGTTGGATCCCAAGTTGTGTAGGAAAGAGAGAAAAGACAGAAAGCAGGGAGTGCAGGAATGGCTCGAGCAAGCGAACGTGGAAAATCGTAACCTCGAATCGCTTGCGGGGGATCAACAAAAGTCAGCGTACGAAGCGATGACACGTACCTGCTGCATGAGCGACAACTACGCACAAGAGGGTAGTCCACCACAAAGCACCCCTTACTCGCCAGATAGCAAGTTGGAACCCCAGCCTCTCACGGTCCTTTCCAGAGCCAGTTGTCAACCGTCGTCTTTCTTTTCCTTTACTTTCTTTGAGCCAGCCTCCAAGGGCTTTCGTTCGAGCCATCTGATTCTTCTGCTCTATCTCGTCTTCAACTGCGGGCAGGCAATTCGCGCAGACAGGAGGATACCGCACGTGCAATGATTCACGATAGGCAGGGAGCTGTTCGAGGCGCTGGGCGTAATCGGGATGCTGTGAAACAAGTCGATGTAGTTGGCATACGTGATTGTTGCGAATCAACTTGCCTGTGGAGGTGGCAGATAATTCGAGAGGAGATTGACGAGGAGCATTTGGTTTGTTTGACATGTGTGGCAGAATGGGCCTTTACCGTACGTGGATGGGAGTCTGTCCTTGTTCGGGGATGCTGAGGAAGGAAATGAGCAGAACTAGAGAGAGAAACTGCAGGGGGTACAAACCACGCTTGGCAAAGGAACGTGCGTTCAATTTCTCGTCGTGCATCGCTGGTTCATCAGACAAGATTTGCCCGCTGGCGTCAAACCTGTTCCAGCAGCCACAATTGGGGCAGCGATAGGAGCGGGCATCGACCGGAGCAGGGTTCACCGCTGACAGACAGAAGAAGCATGTCAGGTTGCCCGTCCGGCGAAGAAAGGCTGGTGCCATGGACGTGGTTGTCTTCACTCCGGTATTGACGATTGTTTGCGACATGCACGCTCCGTCGCCCTCGAGCAGTCGCGGAGAGATCATACTACAGCCTGCCTATTTCACGTCCTCGGCCTTTGTTCGTGCTGCTCGTGCGGACGTTGACTCCCTCATACACGAGTTTTCTCAACAGTATAGGTCTGCAAACCGTCCCTTTACCCTCTTCAAGGAAATCTGGCAAAGACAGGGCTGGACATGGATACAGTTCAAGGTGTTTGATACGCGTTCCCGTGCAGCCTTTCTCAGAGTCGTGATGCGACTTTTCTCGGGTGAGTGTGTCCATCAGACCATACTCCCAGTCGACGTATTCCAGAACGCATCGGTGCTGGGGAGACTCCCCTGAATCGCACTGCAGCTCTGTTCGGTCTGTACGCGATATTCCGCACTCAGCCATCCACCTCGACACCGTCGCTGTATTCCGCTGCGCAAGTACAAGTGACTTGCGGTATGCATGTTTGCGCAGATTTGTCCCCTCCATGTGCCTGACGTGTGATACAAGATCTCTATCAAGACATATTGATGCTCCCCGACGCGCTGGACGGAGAGTTTTTGCATCCTATTCGACCGCACGTTGTCTATGTACAGTCTGACCTGCTGCAGGCACGCGCATTTCAGATCCTGCCACACTCGGAGTTGCATCCGCTGAGTCCTCGAGCGCTCCCGCGCGAAATTGTGGTGGAGGATACCGAAGCCACGACATCGGGGCGCAAGAAAAAGGGGCGCCCTTCCAGGCGTGAAAGGATCAAGAAGACGAGGGACTCCCTTGTCGCGCTGGACAGACGGTGCGAGGATGGAGATGTGTTGGGGTCGA
This sequence comes from Boletus sp. MG55, assembly GCA_003313885.1. NCBI lineage: Eukaryota > Fungi > Basidiomycota > Agaricomycetes > Boletales > Boletaceae > Boletus > Boletus sp. MG55. The sequence goes on along the minus strand of QGOI01001798.1, from coordinate 33,363 downwards.
CACGGGGTCGCTACGTGTCGGAAAGGTCGGCGCTCCTGAATGCGATTGGTGGGGACGAGCGCTGGGAGGCGGGCTTGAGAGAGGCGACCGCAGCGGTGGCTGAGCGGATGGAGAGACTTGAATAAAGATATTTTTAGTGATTCTCACACGGTGAGACGGGTCCCGGTTGTCCTTGTCTCTGTCGTCGTCGTAGTCGTCGTCGTTCTGTAACAGTAATACGCTCTCCTCGTCCTCGTCGCGCCAATCACTCTTTTATAACGTCCTCTCGCCACGCCATTTTCATGGCTTTTCGAGCTCCTGATACCCACGCCCGTTTCTACGCCCAGGCTGCGGCGAGCGCACCTTCGACTGCGAGTCTTCTTCCTCCCTCTGCAAGAGGTCCTCAAGGCGTGCAGGCCGCGTTTGCAAGAGCACCTCCGTCCCTCCGAAGTGTTCCTAGTGTCAACTCCCTCGTTCGTCTTCCTCCCTGGACCCACTCACTCTCACTTGACGTGATCCAATTTCCTAGAACGACTCCCCGTACTCCAGCGCAACCGCAGGCCGGTCATCTGCATCCCAAGGACATTCCATCTCTGACAAGGCAAGCCCTGACTCCCTCCTTCGTCTCACCCACCAATCTCTTCCTTCCAGTTCTCCCTCTCGCCTGACCCACAATCATGGGGAGCTGATCTCTCGCCAAACCACCCCGAACCGGATGATTTTCTCCACAATCCCGATCCACGGCGTGATAGAAAGAGTGACCGCGGCGGCAGCGTGCTTACTTACAGAGGCCTAACTAACCTTGGGTGTCTCGTCTTTCTCGCCGTCGGCCTCGTCACCCTGTTGTATGTACGTTTCTGTCAATTCGACCTCATCCTGACGCACCCTCCAGCGCCGGTTACCCCATGATATCCTATTTCACTACTCACTCCCTCTCTTACTCGGGCGGTTTCAATCTAGGTGGTATCAACGCCAGCGGCCAGGCAAGCACCAATATACTTTATCTCGGTCATATCACTCATTCTTTCGCGTAGATACCTACCATGCCAAATAACTTTGGTCTAATCGACGTCGAAACGCCCTCTTCCGCATATACTGTGCAATCTTTTGCCGATGGTTCCCAGTGGCAGCTCGTGTTCAGCGACGAGTTCAACACCGATAACCGCACCTTTTGGCCTGGTGATGACCCATACTGGGAGGCAGCCGATCTCCATTACTGGCAGGTAGGGTTTGCCCTGTCTCTCCCATCCACGATTGTTCTTGACATGCATACTAGACCAACGACTTGGAGTGGTACTGGCCTGATCAGATAGTAACCAAGAACGGTGCACTTGAAATTACGCTGGCACATCGGACCATGAACAATCTCGACTACGTTAGCGGAATGCTCTCCACTTGGAACAAATTCTGTTTCACCGGCGGCATGGTACTAGCATCTGTCACTCTACCGGGGGCTAACAACGTACCCGGTGCGCACAGATATTGCTGTCCACATATTATCATGCGTTGCTGACCTCACCATACCCTTCCAGGACTCTGGCCTGCAGGTCTGCACTTGCACACTCCTCTTTTCTTCGTCGACGCACTAACTTTCCTCTTTAGTATGGACGATGGGCAACCTAGGTAAGTATAAGCGCTAGATTGAATGTTCATCAACTTGAACACCATCGCTAGGTCGCGCGGGCTATGGTGCATCTTTGGAAGGCATGGTACGGATTGTCCATTCATTTGGTCGTAATATATCCTTACCTTCCTCCAGTGGCCCTATTCTTATGACAGCTGCGACGTTGGTACCGCACCGAACCAAACGCACAATGGCGGACCCCAGGCGGCTCTAACCAACGGTGACCCAAGCAATGGAGACGTCTTGTCTTATCTTCCCGGCCAACGGCTATCAAGATGTACCTGTAAAGGTGAATCACACCCTGGACCCGTCCACTCTGACGGAACATATGTCGGCCGTTCCGCACCAGAGATCGATATCTTTGAATCCCAAGTGTGTTACGTTATTCACAAACCGCACGCTCTCGCTCATGATTATAGGTCTCGGGTTCCCCACTCCAGGGTTCAGTCTCACAGTCTGCACAGTGGGCTGTAAGTGAACCGTGTGACGGATTACACGCACTAACCAATCTTCACTTAGCCCATGAATGCTGCCTATGTGTGGAAAAATACCACAGGCAACTTCGCCATCCCGAACCCGTCCATCACCCAACTGAATTCATACATGGGCGGTGTTTTCCAGCAGGCCACCTCAGGAGTGACCACCACAAGTAAGTGCCATCCTATGCCACACTCGCGACGTGCTGAATTGTTGCAGACCAATCCTGTTACGAGCTGACTTCGGGAGGCTTTGCGACATATGGATACGAGTATCGACCAGGTACTTGCTATTCCCTTCGCGCCATCCTTATTATATTAAAGTGATGTTCCAGGTTTCACATCTGATGGTGGTGTAAGTACATCACAAATCCTGCGACCTTCTGATCTCACAGAAAAGTATCAGTACATAACCTGGATCACAAATGACCAAATTGCTTGGACGCTGGACGCAAGCGGGATGACGGCTGATTCGTTGACCGAGACTTCAGACAGACCGATTCCGCAGGAACCCATGGTGACTATCATCCTACTTGCCGAGTTTACGCCGGCTGAAAGCTATTCGACAGTATTTGATTGCCAATCTGGGAATATCACCAAACTTTGTAACCCCTGATTTCAAGGCACTCACTTTCCCGACGACCATGAAGATAGACTGGATTCGTGTTTACCAACCAAAGAATGCGATCAACATCGGTTGCGATCCAAAGGACTTCCCTACTGCTGCTTACATCAGCGAGTAAGTGTATCCTAAGGTGACTTGTTACGCGTCCTCACAAATTTGAAGGTACATCGAGGCGTACAGCAACCCGAACCTAACGACATGGACAGGTGACTATGGTCAAACGTTCCCGAAAAACAGCTTCCTAGGTCAGTGTTGAAAGGAAATATTGTCGACGTGTTCGTCGGACATATTACGGGACCATACGCTTGTGTTTGCAAGATTTTTTGGAATGTGCAATCTCCACTGTTTTCAGTCGTTCTTTACTGTACACGCTTTCTGCAGTTCGCCTTTGGATCTAGTAGAACTCACAATGGGCAGCAATTTTGTTTGTTGGGCATTTATAAACGATTTGTCGGCATACTTGGTATTCGTGGTGGGGGTGTGTTTCAACGTCATACTTCGCTATATTAGCAATGAACGTACAACATTCCCGATAGATATTGTTACTTCATACCAAGAGAGGGCTCCATAAAAAGTACTAAATGAATTAATCATGCTGTTCCTGTAGCTTGACTTCGGTCCAGCACAATCTGGAGTTTTCCCAAGGTCCGCTCCAGTGTGATCATCCCTCCTGCAGTCAGTCGAGGCACCGCAAGGTCTTGATCCGAGTCGCCGGCAGGTTCGTTCTTGCTCTTCTCAACCAGCTGCCGGGCATCATTGAGGACCTTGGCAAGCCTTCCTTTGGTGTAATACAGCCAATTGATCTCTAGCTGTAGACCACCAAGAGGGATCTCAAGCGCTCGGCGGACGAATCCCCTCGACAGGACATACGCCTTTTCGCTGTATAGCCGACTGCAAGAAAGTTAGCATAAACATGCGACGTTCGACGTGCGGAATCATGACCTGTTGACCGTGCCTTCTTCCGTGCCTCTCAACTTTTCGTACGCAGGCTCGCAGAACCATCTAGACGGCTCTCAGACAACGCGGTTGGCAAAAACATCACGACTCACGGTTCCTTTACTAATACGAGACCTTGGATGGAGACAAAAGCTTGTAATAAACTCGATCTTGACGCGCTCCAGGTCTCGGTGCGATCGCCAGACCAAGTTCCTAGGATCGATAGACAAACTTTGCCCTCCTCATAGAGATTCCTAAAAAAATGCACGGCTGTTTGTTCAAGGCAACTCGTATGCTCCTATTCACTTACGGATTGACTGGATGATGGGGTTTGACATAGTAATGAGCATACGACAGCGAATCACAGCAGAACGTACGCACCTCTCCCATTGCCATTTGTCCAACTGAGGAAATGGGCTATAGGCGGGCTTTGAGGGAAATTGGAGTCTAGCATCCAATCTATGACAAATGGTGCATCTTCATATGGTGTATTTTCTGGCCCGATGATCAAGCATCGCAAAAGATCCGAACGATCCTCGTATGCGCGCACTATGATAGAGTCTGACAAATATATGGTCAAGGTCAATGTGTAATCACGCTTCATGAACGCCATTCACCTGGTAAACTATTAGAAAGAGCTCGATACTCTTTGGTCAGGCGAGCAAGGAAAGCCCTTGAAGGTTGACTAGCGGACGTAGAGTAAAAAGCGTGGTCGGCAGGGGCAGATGGTAGTATCTCGAAGCGTTTCCAAAACGAGTCGTCATCCATATCAACTGTTTCCTTTGAGGTAGTATTCACGACCAATTCTTGGCTCATCTCCGGGGACGTAGAGGGCGAAGTAGGGAGCGGGGAGATTGAATCAGCAAGATCCGTTGTAGCGTTACTTGGAGGGGGATTAAGGGAATCGTCGTCTAGTCCCGGCGATGATTCAGTCTCTGCCCAGGGAATATCAACCTCCATTTCATCTGGTTCCTCGTCTGTTTCCTCCCATTCATCGTCATCGGAATTCTTCTCGTACCGCCAAACACCGTCTACATCTTGAAGCCAAATGCCCTCCGAGTATTCCTCGTTTAACTCGTGTTCTGACGCTTCCTCGTCCCAACCGTCATCCTCGATTTGCTCCAGACTGTCATATAGTCTTGTTAATCTTTCCAAAGGCAGAACAGACACATCCATATTTGGGTGAGTCACTTCCACTGAGCCGTCTAGATGGAGCTACAATCATTGGTTAAACAAAAGTCAGTCAAGATCTCCAAAACCATACCTCAGTAACTTCCCCGAACCACGAGAGGGAGTTGTCACCCGCGCTGGGAAGAGACACATCGTAAAGATAAAGTCGTTGGGTATTACGGTTAGCCGCTATCAACGCTCCCAGATCCGCCATGGTACGTCTCCATCCACAAAGCTCACCATCGGCTCGCACTGGTGGTTCGCGAACCCATTCCTCGATCTCACCGATCCTGGGAACTCGTGGAGGTGCAAATCCATTCGTGGTACCCACAGGGTGTATGAAGACCGAGTCGCCCCGTCGTACGCCGAAACCCTGACCATGCAATGCATCGGGGCTCGTATCTCCGGTGCCATTTGGATCAAGTTCTAAGACAGACACCGTTTCCAGAGTACCCGTATCCGCACAGCGAATAACAGCGACCCTATCCGTCGAATTGACGGATTGGACTATGGCTACTCGTTCCTGGTCTTCATTCTTCCATAGCACATGATCGCCTGGCCTGTTGACATATTTGAGCGGACGTCCCCCGATGAGGAAGCCGTACACACCAGCAATCATATTCATCCACATTCAAATATGGGATCAGGTCTGTGGATGGCAATGTCTCTCTCAAGCCATCTTGCCATAGGACAGCCACAGTTGACCGCGTTTCTTGAACACACAGAGTACGGGTGTCAATCTTGCTATTACTTTCGACCCCAGTTTCAAACGACACAATAGGGACGGTCTCGTCGTTGGTGAGAATCACTTTGTCACCGACACGGATGTCACCGGACTTTGTCTTCAAAACCGTGACTTTTGTAAGGTCGTGTCCGTGCCAAAAGCGTTCAGGACGTCGCTTCTTCAACCCAGTGTCACGATCAAGCTGAGAATCTGGGTCAGGAGAGAAAACGACAACATTAAACGGCCATACCGTCTGGTTCACTGCCAGCCAACAAATGGCAAGCACGGTGTGCTGGAGATCAACAACGGTGTCATTCACTGTTGGCATCGGTGCACCTTGACACCCGTTATGAATACCGTGGAAAGTGAGGGGATGTGGCAAGATATCCTAGATAAATTTGTCGTCGAAAACTGGACAATACAGTATGAAAGATAGGGTGACATACAAGTCCTTTGTCCCCGATTGTGAGGCGTGAGCTTATCTCTGGCATCCGAATAAGGGTGCCTGATGCCGAAATGACAAGTTCATCGAAAAGCTGCGGGAATGAACGAACTGATAGACCGCATTGCGATGGATGCGTACCTCGATGACCTTGATGGGGGGTAAGCTTTGGATCATGACGGGTAGAAATGGGAATTCCTCACTTGCCCTATCCAATCGTCATACACGACATAGTCTCCCGCGTTGACGCTGGTTGTGGGACGAAGATCCTTGACGTTTCTCCAGCCGTTGACAGGTTCGCCGCTGATGGCGTGTACGAGCCTGACCTGTACATGAGTGCTTACTACGACGCCGGAGCGAACGTCATCGAGACTACGTTTGCAATAATCCCCCGCCTGGAAACTGCGATCGACCAGCTCGTATTCCGATTCTGGGACGATCTCGCGAAGACCGCCTGGTAGGAAAGAAACGCCAACCTCGCCTCGGGTGAGGGGACGCATGAGGGGATCCATGAGGGGGCTTATTATGGGTGGGAGATCGTCTGCATCGTGCCAGCAGCGCTGAGGAGGACTGTGAGAGGGAGCGGAGGGACGGGGATGGACGGTTCTTACTAATACGATGCCATGCACATTGGGCGAATCGATGCGCCTCACGATGTCCTCTTGGTAAAACTGGATGGCGGGTAAGGACAAGAGAGGACAACGGCAAGAGTGGAAGAGTACCTTTGTGGACGGCGGCGGCCCGTTTCTAGTCGACATTGGACGTGGATGCGAACTTGGCGGGAACGTAGGTCCATCTCCTGCGCAATGCGGCTATTCGGATCACGTGGTCCGAATGATTATAATCCACACTGCCCAAGTACTGGATCCCAGCTCTAGTACTACCATGTTCGACCTACTCCCTATCGAGATCATCATTCAAGTATTATCCCATCTTGACTATCGTGACTTGCTCGATTGTAGCCTCGTAAGTCCCCAATCCTCCTCCCCACATCGTACGGGTCAATCACAGCACCATCATTCCAGGTGTGTCGCCTGCTTCGTACTGCCGTGCAAGAGAATGCTTGCTGCCAATATACAATCGAGCTGGCTGGATCTGGCATGCGAAATGGCCCCCCCGGCATCATGTGTCGCGCTGATCGCCTGACTATGCTCCGGAGCAGCCAAGCTGCATGGCACACCTTGCAATGGACCGCATTGAAAGATATCCGCATGTTGCAGGGCTCCTTATATGAACTTTATGGTGGCGTATTGGTCCAGTCCAACTATCCGGGAGGTCACGGCTTGGTGTTTCGTCGCCTTCCTTCTCGCTACCGCGGCCTCGAAGAGCACATATGGTCGCTCGACTTGGATTTGATTCTACGAGACTTCACTTTGGACCCCGCTCAAGATCTTCTCGTCCTCATCGCACAGCCAGTGCTTCGGTGAGCCATATATATCTTGCATAGCTGTATATCTTCACCTCTTTCAAGGCCCACCCTGCATGATGCGCGAATAGAAATCTCGATACATTTACGCTCCCTGACAACTGGAAAGGTGCACCCTTTGGCCGCAAACTCACCCGTACTTGTGCACGAGGTCGATCTGCACACCGCAAGCTTGACTTTCATGATCCAAGTCCACGGCGACCGTGTTGCCGTCCATTTCATTAGTCATGGAATGGCACCGTCAGAGTTCGTGGTGTGGAATTGGAAGATAGGGGAGACACTTCTGGTGAGACAACACCCAATACCATTGCATATGCTCATGTTAGTCCCATTCAGAGCACCTACGGCGGCAACCTGATGGCGTTTGCGTTTCTTACCGAACGCCTTATGCTGGTAGGTGGCTTCGGAGACATCGATCTCAACTACAGTCAGCCTCGACTTTTCGTCGTAGACCTAGACTCTAGCGATGGCGAGAGGACCGAACTTGACGACGTGGAGTATCTCTGTTCTTTCTTATACCCAGCCTGCCACACCTCGGTTCATCCATTGAGCTTCTTGATTCGGTCGGACCCGTGTAGCGACTGGTCACCACATCCAAGTATTCAGGTGCCGTTTTCGATTGGTCCTGGGCCGAGGCTGTATATCGTGACGATATGGGTCATGCAGGGTGAAGAGATCTCTCCAATCGATCTATTCGTCCTGTCGAACACATTGCTGGATCGCATTAACGCACTTGGGGAAGGTGAAACTCTGCATGATTTTGAGTGGACCGAATGGGGACCCGCTGGGACGCGCATGATAGCACAGGCTCCGCACTCCCATGTGTGGGTATGCTATGTGTTCGGCACTCGATTCAGTTCGATCATCGGCGGGGGGCGAGAAAGTCGTCCTATGGAGTCGCGGACATTGGAGGTGTGGGATTTCAATCAGCTTGGGATCAGAAGGGACAGCAGACAGGAGAGGGCAGAGTCGACCGGGGTTGAATGGCACGTTGGAGACACCAGTGTGCTGAGAAGCAGGGTGTTTGTGGACGAGGTGCGAACGAGGCTGCCGTACCGGGTCTTTCGGAGGAAGCTGGTTGCGCCATCGGAGGGGGAGCCAGTCTTCACAGAAGCCATGTGCAGCGAAGACAGCGTCATACTGGTTGATGTAGGTCGTCGGTCTGTCATTTCCGCTAGGAGACTCACTACTATTCCAGTCGCAGGGACGACACTTTCGGATTCTGACGTTTTGACGGAGATTGATGGAGTACACATTCGATTCGAATTTTCTTTTTTCTTTTCCTGTAGGGCCAATAGAAATAGTTGAGCACGAGCACGCTGTGATGTCTCGAGTGAGGGGAATGTGCGATTGCCGTCCGAGTCGCGGATTGAGCTCATACTAATAACGAGTCACAGCAAATACAGCTCGCCCAGCATCCAAGCCTTGCTGTCAAGCTGCCACACATGTTAAAAACCGTCCCCCGTCCATCGCATTACCCACAACCATGTCCTTCCTTTCTTCCCGCCTCTTCTCCGCCCCCACACTCTGCACTCATCGCCGAGCAACCTTCCGGGCCTTCTATGCGGTATGTCGACTTCATCTGTTCTTCCACCTCGCTCATCCCTCTCTCAGACCATCAGGAGTCTCCGCCATCCTTCCCCTTCATCCTTTCCCCCAGAGGGCGATGATTCCGATCCGTCCGAAACCGTAAGTCGTCACCCGCGTCCTTCCGATCCCCACATCCCTCACCCTTGACACAGGATTTCATTCTTTCCATCCTGAGGGCAAACCCCTCCCTGCGCGATACAAAATCGTACCTAGACAGCTTTGGCATCCCCCAACCGCACCGTCATAAAAAACCGGATCTCCCCCCGGCTTTCCTCAATTTCCCGCCTCCTGCTCCCCGCCTCCACCGCCATACGTCCGACGGAGAACCACCGACGCAAAAGTCCCCGGATCCCGATACAAAATCAAGCCCTGTCATCTCTTCAATCCTGAATCCTGTCTACTGTCGCACTGCTCTGGTCAAACTCCAGGGACCATTTAGCGACAGGCAGCTCGACAGCATCTCTCGCGGCATGGTTTACTTGGAAAAACTCGGTTTGGTCAGTGTCATCGTCATCGAGCATGACAAGCTACTCAGAGGCGACGACCGCGAACGAGCTGCCATTACTGAAGAAACCAACCGTGTTGTCGCGACCCTCGAGGTCCAAGGTGCCAAGGCGCGTCCCGTCCTAGGCGCGTTCGTTCGCCTGGGACCCAAACCGGGAGACAGTGACACACCGAGAAATGGTACCGCTTTACTTGAAGCCCATGTTTTCCCCGAGGACCTCGCGCCAATTCGCTCGGCCCTCCGCGCTGGTGAAATCCCTGTTATCCCCCCGTTCGCCCTAGATTCGTTCTGCCGCTCTACCCGAGTCAGCGCCGATGACATAGTAGCGGCTCTGGCACGTGGCATGGTAGAAGCCGCGGAACTAGATGCCAAGTCGCAGACCCAAAAGCCATCGGATCCTCATGCGGACTACTCTGAAAATATTAATCTCACCCCTATGCGGCTGATGATCATCGATCGCGAAGGTGGCGTACCATCTTATGCACGTTCTGGATATCCCCATCTCTTGGTAAATCTCACCTCCGAGTTCGACTACATCCGAGACACGTTCGATCCCGCGTGGCATAGGGACAGGCCGTCCGCTCTCTCGAATTTAGCCCTTGCGCACACGTGCCTGTCGTACATGCCTCCAACTTCGTCTGCTATAATGGTATCACATCGCTCGCCAAGTTCCCTCATTGCCAACCTGATCACCAATAAGCCTGCTGTTTCCTCAAGTCTCCCTCATGCACTCTTGCAAGGCAACCGCAAGCTGACCCCTGACACTCCCACTCTTCTCCGCCGCGGCCAACCGATACAGGTCATCCGCGATTTAGCCAACGTTGACAGGGCCAAATTAAATTATTTACTTCAAACCTCCTTCCACCGGACGCTTGACGTCGACGCCTTCTATAAACGCCTAGAAACGCGTCTCGACTTCGTGATAGTGGCCGGAGACTACGTTGGTGCAGCCGTCGTCACCAACGAGCCTGTTCCCGATTCATCTTCGCCCCCAATATCGTACCTAGACAAGTTTGCCGTCTTACCTAGCCATCAGGGCGATGGCACGGTTGACTTCCTCTGGGTTGCCCTCCACGATGAATCATACGGCCTAGGTCACCTCTTCTCTATCAATCCCAATGGTGGTAAAGAAGGCAAGGGAGAAGGTCGCGATCTCGTATGGCGTAGCCGATCCAATAACCCGGTGAATAAGTGGTACTTCGAGCGCAGCACAGGTCATGTCCGGATGGGTTCATGGGTTCTATTCTGGTGCGATGCCGAGAAAAGGTTGAGATTGGAGGCAACCCGTTCTGATTCTCGTCTTTCATATATTGAAGGTTGGGAATCGGGGAGGCTGGAAAAGTGGGCCGAGGTGGTTACTAAAATCCCTTCTGCTTGGGAATAAAAGAGAAGTTTGATCACACGTAGATTTGTAGCACAACATCAAAGAGGGCTAGTATGTAATAGCCTATGTACCAGCGCGGTGCCCTCGGTTGGGACATCCGCACCATTATGTAACATCGGGTTGTTGATGAACATTAGAACGTAAACTGTCAATGAACACGTCCTGTTCTTCAGTGGCTCGACCGTCTCCTTCGCCTGCGCTTGTCTTTCTTGGACGGAGGAGAAGCTCCGGACGAGGTTGTGGTAAAGGAAATAACAGTATTCTCTTTGAGCACTTTCACAGCTAAACCAGGCGACGTGTTTCCGACCCATTTCCAGGATTGATATGTTCCATCCTTGAGAGTGATACTTTCGACCAGATTATCCAAACCTTCGACAACCCGACTATGGAATCGACCGCAAGTCCATTCGTCGATGTTGCGAACTAGGAAATAGACTTGGAGGATGTCACTTGGGTTATCCAAATCCCACTCATGGAACGGTCGGTCAGACGTCGAGTCGCCATGCATCCCGGGGCGCGAATACGGAGCGGACACGACGATCTAGGAGATAACTTCAAACTTCAAACCATTCAGACGTTTTGGAACGACCTACGGGCTTTTCGTCCACCACTTCACACCAGTCGATGTGCGCCCGCACTCTCCCGTTTGCCCAGATTAGTCCAATGACGGGACTTTGAACGTTGAGCGAGTGAAGATGCCGGGCGGCGGAAGCCGTCGCGATGCGGTTTTGGCGATATGCATCGTCAAGAAAGGTGTGCACCGGCTTCTTGTCCTCCCAGAAGCTGCTCGCGAACTCGAACCCAGGCATGTCAGGGAGCTGAGCACACGGAGTACTCTGATACCGAAACGAGGATCCTCTCGCTGCAGTCCCGGCTTTCGCAACCGTCGGAAGCTTCTTGAGAACCTTGTATGGGGATTTTGCAGATTGCGACAAAGGACGGGTCAGTGCTACAGGAAGGAATACTGCACAGTCGGGGGTAACCGTCTTGGCGTTCAGAACGCGGCAGGCATCATCCGCAATGATGCTGGGTGGTTGCGGAAGAGAGACCGTGCACTGCACCCTGGTCGATGTGTGGTCAGGATAACTTGAAGTTGGACGGTGGAAACTGCTGACCTGAAGACGCTGTTCCTAACGGCAGGACTTCGAAAGACATTGTAGCTGAAATGATCTTTAGCATCGACGCGTCGGAGAGTGCGATAGTGGCTCAACGAGACATACACGCTTGCGACATAGTCAGCTTCTGACCATCTTTCATTACTGGCTTTCATCTTACGGAGTCTTTTCCATGCAAGGTATACCACAGAAATCTCCTCCATCAGTTCCTCATCCTGAGTTTTGGAGCCACTCGTGAAAAGGTGAGACGACGTGTCATACGCCAACTTCAGAAAGCTGCCTAGCCCCTCGCTGCCGATTTTAGCGGCAGACTTCTGTACACTGGTAAGTAACTGCTCCACCGCGATGGCTTGAAGGAAAGACCTTGTCTAGCCAAGCTTTGGATATCCTATTACGGGTGTTAAAGATCTCCTGAACATCACTCATGAATTCGTCAGGAATGTCTGAAAAAGAGGCTTCTTCGCAGTTTTGGTACGCTGACCAGGTCTCGAAGTTCCGAGCATTACGCGCGATTCTAGAATGAATTGTTAATCTATTGCCACTGACCAGCGAGTGGCTGGGAAAATAGTCCTCACTCGGATGCAGACAAAGCCCGTTGATGCCCAGTGCCAGTACTCCTTGAGTTCTTCACCGCAGCCGGCTTCGACATTGTTGCAGAATTAGCAGGTAAGTTGCACAGTTGTCACAGTATGTCCCGAGGGTTAACCGGAACCAGTAAGTGATAGCGTGAGCAACAAGGATGTTCAAGTCACAAGGTGTCTCGCGAGTGGCTTTTGGTGGCTTTACCGGCAACCATTGACGATGTCGTAAAGACGGTAACTCCCCCAGCGCTTCGGCGCTGATAAATTGGGCCTGCCAGTGCGACTCGAATTCAATCTCTTGCCCGCACGACTTATGTACGGCAACTGCTGAGGGAGTAGAACCGCGCTAGCAGCAGCTGGTATGCTCTCAGTGAGAAAATATTACAGGGAAAGAGCAGAGCAACATATCGAGGTACTGCTCGGAATCTACATCACTGAGTGCCAATCACAGGTATTCCCTTTCGAGGTAATGAAATCCAATGGGATGAGTTAGAACAAACCGTCCATCATTTTCCGTGATGCCTCTACTCCGAGCTACATAGATTGCAGGTTAGTATTTGCGTTCGAGTGTTGGAAGAAATCACCTACAAAAGTGGCAGCATTAGCAGGGAATGCCTGGGGTAAACAGCATATCAGTAACTTCGGCACAAAATGCTGAACGCTCGGCTTACCCTAGCCATAGCAGGCCCAAATCCTTTCCAGAGAGCCGCGAAACCATCTTGGGCCACGGTCTTTCGCAGGCAATCAAAGAAACCAGAGTATGTGCCCGAAGGAGCAGACTGCAGCCTTGATTTGAGCACCTGTTGCAGCGGATCAATGTCTCAAAATAACACATCAGAAGTCAAACGAACATCCGGGGGTATTGCCAAAGACCACATTGCGACACCTGCAGTCCCACCAGCCAAAACGATGACGCCAAGATTGAGTTCAGAGGCTGATGAACCAGCTGGCGTCAACAGCTTCTTAGTGACCTCGTACGCAGCGAAGTAGCTAATCTCAACTATTGTTAGCTCAAACACCGAGCTGGGGAGGGGAAATCATCATACGCAGCACTTCCAGGTCCATCGCGAGCGAGCGTCGCACCCGTTCCACGGAAGATGCTTCGCAGGCCACCTTCTTTGTAGAGGTGCTTCATTACATCGAAGACACCCTTGTATTGGGTACCAGACGTTCCTTGTCCTTGTACCTGCCTATTTTTAAGAAGGAAGATGGCGCTCACAATGCATCCTCATACCTGTAGCAAGACTTTGGCCCGCTCTACTGGTGCGGTGACAAGGGTGGTTGGTACGGCTGATAGGAAGCCAGCGGTAGCAAGCTCTACGGTTGAAAGTCTCTCGCTGGACCTGTTTGGGGTCAGAGTAAAGATCAGCTGTTTTGAAACATCGTATGCCTTGGGCGAACGGGTTATTATTCAAACGTGGAAAGCGAAGACCAGATATACCCAGAAAGAGACAGCAAAGATTGGGGTAACACCAAGAAGTGGGGGGACCATCCCTCTGTACATCCTATGAGGTCGACAGCGCGTGAGCAAATATACCATAGGTCCCAGGTCGTCGCTCACCCAATAACACCATCTCGGGCGAGAATCTGTCGAACGACATCGACGGCACCTTTGTATTGTCCCGGAGCAGCGGTTTGTAGCCGTGTCTTGGTCAGGTCAAAAGGATGGCCTTGTGACGAAGTTGAGGCATCAGTGATTCAAGGCATGTTCGAACCGTCATCTCACCCACGAGGACTGCCGACACGCCGCCGAATCCTCCGGCGACAAATGCTTTGATATTCTCAACGGCCGATATTTTTGTCGTCTCCTCGACTGCAGGCGTGTCGCTACTCTAGCAGTCAGTCACATCAGCGCTGGTACAATCGACTTTGACCGCTGCACTGACCATGATGGGTACTGGGACAAGAAACGCTAACTTTGCGGTGTTCCGGCTCGGCTCTAACTGTATCTAGTGCTCTTGGCATATGATTTACTCGCACCCTCGCTCGGTTGGAATCACTACGATCGGTATTTGTACATGCTGCTAGCAAGAAAGATCCGTCTACATATCGCTTGTTGCTATGAGTCGTCATAGTCTCGGCCAAACCCTCCGACGGGCTCATAAGTAGCTTCGGTCTGATCCCTGTTCCAAAAGGCATGCACTCCGTAGAAGAACCAGCAAATAAGCAGTACACCAACGGTTCCCACAATAGATGGTGGGCCGTACTCGTTCCACCATGATGGATGATAAGGCATGAGAAGCTGGTCGATTTGAATGACCCCACCGGTCCCACTCCCGGTGGTAGTACGGCCCCAGCTCAACACACGAGCCCAGTCAGCTTTTCCACCGGTTCCCCGGGCATTCTTGATCCCAACCATGTACTCCGCTGTTGATGTGTCTCCCATTTCCTTGAAGACAATGTCACCGTACGCGGAAGACAGAAGCGTCCGGTAGCTGCCAAGCTGGTCAAGCGGCAATGGTCGGCTGTTGTTAAGTGCATCTATCATACTGACCGAACCGGAGCCAGGAGGCGATGGAGGGGTCGGAATTAGATGCTGGCTAACGATTGCACGCAGCCCGTCAAGGTCTCCGAGTAGTCGCGTCAGGTTATATTTCTTGAAAGCATCATCCGTGGGGCAGAGGAAGGTCCACGTTGCACTGCCAAGTCCTAGATCTGCCCACTCTGAACCTGCTGGTGGCGAAGTCCCATCTAGGATCCAATCGAATCCCGCCTTTGCCATCACGTTCGTCATGGTAGTCGCCTTTCCCGCCTTCATCAGTTTTCCAATGTTTAACTCCACCGATCGAGGGATCATCAAGTCCGACACCTCGTGTATGACACCGGTGTCCGTGAGCGTGTTCTGCGGATATAACGCGCTCTTCATACCAGCCCAACCTCCACTAGCGATGATAACAGAGCCACCCTCAGGCCGCTCCAATTGTAAGTCGGACCCTTCTAGAGTAGCAAAAGTGCGTTGGGATCCATTAACGAGACTCTTTGCATATTCGACGTCATCGATGACGTGATGGAGAATGACATTTTCTAGGTCTTGTTTAGAAGATGCGGCAAGGAGGTGGTTGCTGACTAACAGACCAAGACGCTTGAACGCGCTGTTGTGGGGAATGAGAAAGGTGGTACGAGGCATCCTTTTGATCACGTCCGCAAGCGAAGTCGAAAAGACGGCGGCAAGGAAGGATGACAGGTCTAAGGATGGCAGCGCCGTCTGGAGAGGGTCAACTGGAGGTTCGAGCGGTCGTGAAATGAAGTATATGATTGTGTTATTGATCTCCACTGTTAGGCAGGTCAGTAAATGGCGGGGTTATAGCGACGACTTGACCTACCATGTTCACCAATCATACCTGCGCCACCAAATGTAATATGTCGCACTTCCACATTGGTTTTCTCGGCATCAGGAACGTCGACGGTGATTACCTGACGGCCGTCATCCAAACCCAGCTCATGGAGTTCGGTCTCCAGTAGCATTCCGTCGTCAAGCTTATTAGGCTTCCAAATGCCAGGAAGAAAATGATATTCCAATGCCCGCTTGAGGTCGGGCGACCCCGATTCAGGTAGGGAATGGGCAAAAAGGGAAAGCACGTCATCCTTGGGCGCAAGGATCGTGTATTGCTTGTCAGTATTATTGATGAGATGGGCCAGATTGACCGAGTGAAGAAGCGATACGAAAGAAGTGCAGTTAAGTGCCAAAAGGTATTTCTCTGGTGTCAGTTGGAGAGCCCCTGGGGGAACCAGTAAGGAGGACACGAGGTGTAAGACGCCGTTGCTGGCATAAACATCAGGATCAACAAGTTTTGCTCCGGATATTGTCGTGCCTTCAGGAGAGACCGTGATGTCGAGAGTGGAGCCGTACCTAGTCGTTACTGGCTGCAAAATCAGACAAGCAAGATAGCAGAATTGAATTTTACACACATTCAGTTTCAGACTGGAATGAGCCTGACCATCTCACCCCGGGTTCCGAGACTACATGCATGTCTAGAATACGGAAAAGGTCGTCCGCAGCGAAGTCACTCTCCAAATATAGTCGCTCTAGAGGATCGAGGGATTCCCATGCTGAATCCAGGGGCATGAATAAGGTAAGTTCCGGCGTAGAATTAAGAAATTGTTGAATTTCCGGGGTTAACACCTTCTGGAAATAAGAGAGCGACTTGAGACCGCCCACGACAGTCACTGACAGATGACGTGTTAACGTACTACAAGGAAGTAGTGTGAAACTACTCACTGAGGTCCGAGGGTGGTTCAAGTACCTCTGCAATACCATATACAATACCATTAGTTGCTTCTACCCTTTCCTTGACTACCTTTACGCCCCCGTTACCGGATGCATCTACACCGACCCAAGTTGAACCGTCACGTGAAGTGAGCCTGAGGCGCTGCGGTTGGTCACCAAGTAGACCATGCGGTATTGGAAACCACGGGGAGGGAGGGGGTTCGTGGGGGGGAAGATCGGCCAGCGGCTGAGGGAAATGGAGGGTCTTATGGATCTGCGTGGCCGAATCCTCCGGGAGTTCAGTGTGAGAGTAGTTAAGAAGATGATAGAAGAGCTGTTGTCTGAGCTGTTCTTGCACATTGTCGGGTGCCAGCAGGTACGCTTCGGAAAGGAGACTCTGCCACAGTGTACCCTTGTCGGCATGACGCTTGACTGCATCATTGGTGGGTGCAAAGAAGGTGCTGCCGTTGAGCTTGTTGAGAGTGGGAATGAGCCGAGCCCGCTGGAGGAGAGAGAGTAGAAGTGTATAGTCCTGGTCCTTGTTGAGGACGTTGACCAAGGTGTCTGCCTGGACGGTCGACTGCAACTGCCACTCCACCTGGGAGGCGGCCGTAGAGACGGCAAGAGCGAGCAGCGAGAGCGGTATATAGTTGTAGAGGCGCATGGCCAACTTGGGGGAAGGCAAGAAAGGAGTGACTCGACGTATATAAGCACGTTACCGGCACTACTACGCACAGCGGCGAGCACGTCCACATCGTGACCCGGACCGCGTCCATGCTCGACCTCCTCAGAACCTTCACCGGCTCCCCTTCAGGGCCCCTCCAACACCTCATTCTGCCTCATGCTGCCCTCGTCGTACGTGCATGCCTTTGCTTCGTCGCACCCACTTCTCATTGCCTCCTCCAGCTGTACTCGTCTGCCGACGCAATCGTCGTTCTCAATGCAGCTACTCTACAGTTGATCCGCGTCCTTGCCTTCCAGGAGGTATTTCCTGGCTTGCAAAGTCTAGGCGAACGCGTTTCCTGCATCGCTGTTGATCCTGCCATGAAAATAGTACGTCAGCGCGTCGCCGTGTCGTTCCGCAAAGTGCCAGATTACTTCGGTGTAGATCGTGGCTTCCATAAACACGCACATTGCAGCATGGTCCATGTCCGACGTTCAGACGGATACTTGGCGTATCCACTCCTCACTGGTCCTTCCTGACGGGGACTTTGTTACAGCCTTGGACTGCCATTCTGGTAATTCCACGACCGAGCATGGTCTGATGCTCTTCTAATACAATGTCAGGTTTACTCGCAGTCGGGAGCCAAAGTGGCCTCTCGGTATATACATTAATCCTCGAGAATGATCTCCTCACTTGGAGCAAGAAGTGGGCTACTCGGTATGTGACTTCGGTAAATCCTCCTATTAATATTACCTTGACTCGTCAGGTAAACCTAGCGTCGTCACGCCTTCTCTTGCCAAACTCGCACCGACACTAACATACATTGCGACCACTTCCTTCGTATGTTCTGCTTTCGCTTTGCTTGCCCCTCTCAACATGACATCAGGATGACAACCGAGTTATATTATACTCCACTACTTCCGGTCAACAAACGCAAGGCATGCCACATCCACGACCTGTCGTATCTGTCGTCTGGCGATACTCACCATTGTCTCGAAGGTTCGTAAGTTTACAGAGACTTGCGTCTTGAACCAATTTCTCATCCATAGCGGCGATCCTACACTGTTTACGATTACTTCGGACTCAGTACTACGGATATTTTTGCCTGTTGTCGACTCACCCCAACGACTGCAATTACATCTCGCAGTCGACATCGGTTCCTCTCCCGTCCTTCCGGCTGCGGCTCAATCCATACCACACCTCGAGTCAGAGATAATCTGGTTGGACAGAGAAGTCATCGGGCCAGTTGTCAAAACAATACTGAAAACACGAGAGATCAACAGCTCCGAGATCTTCAAGTTGAGAGATCTCGAGGAAGAGGATTGGGATTTGTTCTTACGAGTTCTCGCGGATGGTTCTATGGTGTTGAGCGCCGTGGCAGTGAGTGTCTCGTGAGGATACGAGTTGGATATTTCTGACCAGATTCCAGAATATTGATCGCAAACCACCAACGTTATTGAGGCAATTCACCATCTCGCATTCGCTCCCAGGGATTTTATTTCCACCTCCCTCGAATCTCTACCTCTTACCTCATGGTAAAAGTGCTAGCCTGACTTTTGTCACCTCACCACCATTGCGCACGTACAATATATCTGCGGTCACATTACTCAATGGGCGGGCGGATAGTCTCCAATTAGTTGCAGCTGGTCCAGAGCGGATTCCTTTGCAAGATAGTAAAATTTCACGCTTCGTCAGGACGCCAGCAGGACGAGGGGTTGCAGTTGTGCGTGCCAACGGTGGTGAGACATGGATGGAAACGGATGGAGGGCATAACCTTGCTCGGCTCGATTCATGGCCCTCCGCAGACCATGTTGTAGTCTTAGACGATGGTGCGTATTATTTATTACTGGTGCATAGTCAAATCTCAGGTCTTCCGGCGTCAGGGAAACTTGTTGCTACCTACTCAAGTGATAATGCCACGTTAACATTGCATTCCACTCCTCTCTCTACTCTACGGCTTCCTCGCGTCTCATACCTTTTCTCGACACCGTCAAGGCAAGAGCATGAGTCTATAGTCGCATTGACAGAGGACAAGTTCATTTTCGACATTCATATTTCTGGTTCCCCCCATCCAACGCTCGTGCTCTATTCCTACAACAGCCTCCCGCTCTTCCAAGCACCGAAGCTCTTAATTCCGGTCGACCCCATGGCATGGAGCAAGAGTTCAACTCTTGAAGAACATGATAACCTGCTAAGCGTCTCGGACGATGGGGAACTATGTTTTTGGACCTTAGAGCACGAAAAGGACCCCGGATGGAGGTGTACAGGTCGAGTGAGGACTGGCAGGAGTGGAATCAGAATGGCAAGCTGTAGCTCAGCGAAAAAGTCTGTGCTAGGTACCGTTCGTTTTGCAGTCTGGCATGCGGTTTTGTTCATCTGATGTTGTCAGTTTCTGGCCATCCCGATGGCCAGGAGTTGACCATTTGGGATTCCAATGAATCAGAGTTTGCTTCCGGTCTTGAATATCAAAGGATTTTCAGGTGAGCTCCAATTATCGCTCTGCTACGCACATCTTCATTTCGGTACAAAGTGCATCTGAACCTATTTATGACCTCGATTGGACGTCAACTCCGGATAACCAGTCTATACTTGCCGTCGGGTTTGCCCACCACATTGAGCTCTTATGTCAACAGCGTAAAACATATTTCGGTGACGATCCTGCCTGGACCATATGCTTCAAGATCGAGGTTGGAAGGTTTGTCTTTCCCTACGTCACCGTAAGAGAAATTTGACTGTGTCACCAGATATATTCCCTACACAATCAGTGATTCAATCTGGCTCGCTAATGGTAGTCTATTGGTGGGAGTTGGACATCATATGTTTCTCTATGGCCAGACTCAGTCCTACGGACCCAATTCCACAACTGAAAGCTTATTCGTACATGTTGCCCGGATCAATGGCCCTCTCCCAGATTATCATCCGCAAATGTTATTGCAATGTCTTCTATGGGGTGCGGACCCTTCACTGACGCTCACCTGACGCTCATTCATCCATTATGCAGGAAAGATATCACTAGTCAAGCGGATTATCGTTTCCCTTGAGCAAGCCACAAGAGGAGGAAAGACCTTCTGCTGGCAGCCGTTTGATGTCACAGATTACCTGCAAGAGGACCAATCGCGCTCTGTGAGTCTGTTCCATCGTTGTGTGCGCGATTTTTTTTAAAACATTTACTCCAAGAGCAAGAGACCAGGAAGATCCTATGGTTTGTCGTTTGGATCTTCAGAGAAATATGAATCGTGAGCACATCGTCTATCCTCACTTGAATTATTCTTTGCCTGACCCTGTGACAGCGTAGATGAGGCTTTCTCCAGATCCCTAGTAGAGTCCCTTATAGAGCAACTGGAAGTACAACCACTTCCTCATCTTTCGCCTATTGAGCACGCACACCTCATAGTTCTCATACAAACAACCTTAGAGGTGGGTGCACTGGGATTAGCTACATCACACCCAAGTCTCTGCTAACCTTTTCTGCTACTGAAGATAGACGAGCAGCAACGAGCGCTGGACGCCAATGGGCTCCGCTATGTGCTTTCCATGCGATCATTTTACATCTTAAACCGCCGAATTGCATCAGACCCTGGAAGTCCTCGCTCAGGCGGTGCCATTCCTCGTCAAACGGGCTGGAGAGAACGTCTTCGATACAGAGACATGATCTGGGCATTCCACAGCGAAAGCCAGGACCTATTGTTGAATACCTCCACCGTGGCTTGCCATGGGAAGATGCTGTGGTCTGACGCGCGAGCACTTGGTGTATTCATCTGGTTGACCTCGGTCGACACGATGGTGAGCGTGCCGTATGATTGTTGGAGTACTGTTCTAAGGATGACCGCCAGAAAGCGCACATGGAAGTTATTGCTCGAAACGAATATATGGCAGGGGGCAATCGCGATCCTACCGCATGCTCGCTCTTTTACTTCGCATTAGGAAAGGTGAAATTGGTGCACGGACTGTGGCGTCAGGCTGCATGGCACAAGGAGCAGTCAATAATGCTCAAGTTCCTAGCAAACGACTTCACTCAGGCGCGCTGGAAGACTGCGGCCCTGAAAAATGCATATACTCTGTTGGGCAAGCAACGATTCGGTTGGTGGATGTGTGCTGTTATAACGTTCTGGCTGACAACTTGGGGCTCAGAATATGCAGCCGCCTTCTTCCTTCTCGGAGGAAGTCTGAAAGATGCTGTAACTGTTTGTCTGAAGCAGCTCTCCGACTTCCAACTTGCCATAGCCCTAGCACGCGTAATCGAAGGCAACGACGGTCCAATATTGCGTTACGTCCTAAATAATACTGTATTACCGATTGCTTTCCGCGAAGGGAACAGGTGGCTGGGAAGCTGGGCATTCTGGCTCCTACGTCGCAAAGACCTGTCTGTGCGGATCCTCCTAGTAAGTTGAGCCCAAAATGTTCATGCAATCTTCTCATCCTCTAGACTCCCTTGCGAGATCTGGCTGATTCTCTAGGAATGCAAAACCTAGAGATCGGTGAACCACACTTTGATGACCCAAGTCTTGCGCTCTTATTCTCTCAACTGCGATCCAAGACGCTACAGACTGCGGCGGGAACGAGTGAGATCTCTGGAAGGAGAGAGTTTAGCTTTATCCTGCAAGTCGCGCGAGTGTTCTGTCGGATGGGTGAGTATCGTCTATTCTATTTTCGCGCCGCATGACTGAGACGACGTCCGCGTAGGTTGCCATGCTCTGGCACTATACCTCGTTCGCTCATGGTCCTTTGAGCGACCATCAACAGTTGCGCGGAACGGTGCCGCTCAAACGCAGACGCCACCGAGCCCGATCTCGCTACGCCGGGCTCTGGCTACCAGTCCTTTCTTGCGCAGAAGATCATCCATCTTGATCGACATGGATGTCGAGTCCAAGACACTGTCAAGAAGGCTATCCTCAGAGACTATCAAGGAGGAAAGTGATCTTGCCGCCCGCAAAGCTGGGCTGGGAAGCTTGATAAAATCAGCAAAGCATGACGTTCAAGTCCCAGAGTTTAACATGGACGCCTTTGCCGATAGTTTCCGCTGATCGCAACAGATGAGAAAACTCATGAATAGAGCGTACAGGTCGAAACGGCTTCACGAGGGTACAATGTGCTGTAGCATACACTATGCATAGTCTACTAGTTGAACGACTACTTCTCCGCATCCACTTCCCGCTTCTTGAGGACGAGGTCCTTACCTATAACACGCTTCCAGACATCCTGTACTTCCTCTACGACGGTTTCGAAGTGAGAAGTTGCATCGTAAGAACGAGTGATGAATATGTTGTCAGCCTCTCCCGAGGATACAGGCGTGTAGAGTGGGCTAACGGTCACAAACCTGAGATAATTGACATAGTCAGCACTGTACCTGCCTCAGAAAGCGAGACTTTTACTTCTGATATATTGGTCCAAGGAGCTGAAGCCCCGGGATAATTTCTTGTTCTGGTCTATCCGTCTCGACAATGGTACTAACAATGGCAACATAGATGTCCTTAGCACAAACGTTGTGCGTTGACGAGACCATAGCGATATAGATATCTGTAGCAACGTGAGCCACCTGAAGCAGCAACGGAGCAAGTGATACATGCCATTTCGCCTGTGCACTTGGTTCTGGGGAATGATGATCTGGACACTGTCACTGTCCTCCGTGCCAGGGATTGGGTGCTTCAAGATGCAGATCGCTCGAATGACTTTGCCGTCCTCGACAACGCGTATTTTACCACCTTCGGCCTCTTGACCGGCACCAAAGTAGCTGGGGTCGCCAATAACCTGCTTGGCTTTGACGGTTTCGTCGCCACTGCGTACTCCGACAAACTTGCCATTCTGATCAGTCACGATCTCGTGAACTGGCTTGTCAAGCATATAGGTTCCACCGTAGATGGCAGATAGACGCGCAAAGGATTGGGGAAGCTCCCCGAGACCATACAATGGGTAGATATAGGGTGACTTGCCATAGCGAGCCATCGAAGAAGTGTAAAGGATGATCCGATCGTAAGCGGGACGAGCAGGTTTTGTGATGTAACTGAGAAGGTGTCACCAGAGATATGATCATTTATACGTAAATGCTTACTCGTCATCAAGGTAGAGGGCCATGGCATGACCAATGAAATCCTGGGTACCAGGTTCAAGACCAAACTTTTCATACACTGTTTTCATGGAGTCCCTATCGAGGTCGATGCCTAAAGCGAGAGATGAGTGCTGTACCTAGCCAGACTGATACACTAACCTTGATGAGTTGCAGGGTCGTCGTCCTTCCATCCTTGCAAGAATTCAAAGAACTTCTTAGCACGACGTTTCTCAAATAGACCCATCAAAGGACTCTTTACGGCTTCTAGCTCGGTGCTCGGGACTTTGGAGATTCTACCGTCCCGATAAACAAAGCTTCCCGCGATTTGCTTAAACTCCAGATAGCGCGTCACGTCAGTGTGGACGAGGATCTTGGTAAGTTCTCCCGAGGCGATGATGAACTTGGGTATCAGATCAACGGCGTAGTCGCGATCGCGGCCGAGTTCTGTCGGTGGGGGCTGATCGGGCCTGAACTTGCGATAGAGCTAGATGCCGATGTAAGTAAGTTGCTGTGGGCAACGCGGTCAATGTCGGCGCGAACTTGCCTGCGTCAAGTTCAAGCTGGCGCTATCGCCGCCGTAATAGTCATTTCTATCGATGTGAAGGACCTTCTTGCCCTCTACTGAGAGGAGACCTGACAAGATACACTCTGTCAGACCTGTGCCGAGAACGATGACCTGGGCAGCAAGTCAGTAAACATGAAGTAACCAGCTAGCTATCAGATCTTGGGGTTGAATTACATCGTACTCCTCATCCATGGCTGATCGTTAGCTCAATTAAACTGCGGGTGGGGTGGTAGGATAGATGGTGGCGCGTGAGGGATGAAACTGGTGGTTGGCAAGTAACGACCAGTGTCAACGAGTCGAGCAACCACCAACGCCTCGACTACTTATAGTTGCCACGTGCCATCGGCAGACATTCTGTAAACAAGCCTAACATACATCTTCATGGAGCTGGAAATTCTGTCTAGTATTACGCACAGCACTAACATATGGCTCGGTAGAAATGTGCAAGGATAACAAAACATGAGCAATGGTTGTGTGGCGCAGGTTCATGTTGTAACATGTCGTGTTCAATTTTCTCCATTGTCAGTCTCATACTCCCCATCCTCATCCAAGCCGAGTTCTTGCGAGATTCCCCGTCTATTTCGCTGCGATAAACGTCCACGCGGACTTTTATTACCTCTGCTAAATTCAGGTGAGTATTTTTTAGACAACTTCAAAATCGCTATGACAGCAACCTGGTTAACGAGCAGAACAAGTTTATCACGATCATTGGGATCTCACCAGCTTCATTTCTACGATAAAATTCAGCCCAAGACTTCCCGGGTCGCTTAGTTTCGTGCTACTCCGTCATGAGTTGAATGCGGAAAACGGACGCACACTTGGGATAACGTACAGTTTCAGTAAAAGCTTGCCATCGCTCCTTAGATGTCATTTCATCCCAGTGATTCCTGGCAATAAACCTGGCGAGGATGCACCAATCTCCCTGCGTAAACGAAGAGCCAGGTTCTCCCATATCAGCTTCGTCCTCTTCTGTGTCGACGTCGGGGTCGCCGAAATCTGGAAATGTTCCTTCAGAACGGAGCCTGCCTCTCTGGTCACGTGAAGTTTCATTTGCTGACATTGCATCGTCGTCGTCTTCGTCGTCTTTTATTTCTGCCTCCACCTCCACCTCCTCTTCCTCATCCTGCTGGTCTTCCTCATCTGCATCGGTCTCCGAGTTGTGATACGCGGCAAAGATTTTGTCGGCGATGTCGTGACGTTGATGCCAATGTGAAGCCCAGGAATTAACAGAATGGTGAGATGCCTGGCTCGCTTCATTAGGGAATACTGGCCGCAAAGACAAGTAGGTATATTATTCACCTTTTCGTGAAGCAATTCGCAGATTTCCTTCTTGGTCAGTGAAGGATCTTGCTTCAATCGCCATGTGAGAAACTTGATGAAGTATTCACGGTCTTCCTTGGTATATTTATTTCCGTTAGTACCGACTTGCACAATCGTAGGAGGGGTTGGCGATTGTGAGGGGGGATCCGGGAGTGGGATGTGGACTTGAGGTGGCATTAGGTTTGGGAAATCACTAGAAAGTAACGGTGCAGAGAGGCTATTGAATGTGGACCTTGGACGTTTAAGGGGACGAATCAGTGCCGACGTTGTAGTGGTGACGGGCTGGGGAGTAGCACGTTTTTGCCGCGAGGCTTGCGATGGGCCGAAAGAGCGTCCCTTCTTTTTAGGGGTTTGGCTGGGAGGTGACGATGTAGGAGGGGGAGGAGAGAGATGTCGCTTTCGCGCGACTTGGTGGGATGTACCTTCCCGCTTGACTTGAGGGGGTGACTTGACCGGGACGAATGGCTTCTTTACGGTTTTTGGTTGCTCGGCTAAACGGGATACGAGGACATCGAAGCGGTCATGGTGATCCAGGTAGTAGTCTTTCCAGAGATTTGCGGCATGGTTATTGACCTCGAGACATGTGAGTGGAGAAGGGACACAGGCAGGAGACGTGACCTACTCCATGGAGACCCTCAAGAGCCTGTCTGTAGGTCTTACCGGTCTGTCTGCTTTCGTGAAGCGCTTGAGCGAGGATGGTGTCGTCGTTTGGGGATGAACCGACAGGTGTGCTGAGGCGCATAAAATCCTGCATGATCTGCTGGGAGACGACGGAGGAAAAATCGAGCGGGGCGGCGCTGTGATTCTGATAGTATTGGGGTGGGTTCGGATAGCCCTGGGCTTGCATCTGGGGCACTGAGGTGGGTGCAGCCGGGAGTTGGACGGGCTGGGACTGCTGCCAAGGCGAGGCGTGAAACTGCGGGGGCTGATTTTGGGGAATCATTTGAGGCCAGTGGTCGCGGGGCTGAGACTGCTGGTGAATAGCTGGAAAATGATCAGCGGGCATACCGTTCACGCTCGCACTCGGATTCGCGTTCATCGACATCGTCGCCTTCAGCAACTTCAACTCATACTCTCCTTCACGATGATGTTGTGCACGTGACCCTACACGGATCGGCTCTCAGCGTGCATCTCAGTCCCCCACCGACATGTCGTTCGCCCCGCGTACCATCCGTCTCACCCCAGTCATACCTCGTCGTGCGTACGCGACTCTCTCAGGCTTGAGCCAACCCGCCCGTACAAGGGCCGAGAAGCTGTCTGCAGAGTGGAAAGGCACACACGCATTGGGTGGGAACACCAAGAACTACATCGGCGGTGAGTTTGTCGAGAGCAAGGCGACTGTGTGGCACGACGTCGTCGATCCGGTTTGTCTCCATTTCTTTTCCAGTTTCACGAAGATATTCATTCTGTTCATTCAGTCTACGCAAACATTGCTCACTCGCGTTCCCGAAACCACCCCCACCGAATTTGAACGAGCCGTCGATGCTGCTTCCCAGGCATACAAGACCTGGAACAGACAGAGCGTTTTGTCCCGTCAACGTTTTGCCATCGAGTTCGTTATCTTCTGCTTCTGTCTCATTTCCTATTCACCTTCGTACCCGGTTAGGTTACAAAACCAGATCCGCCAAAATGCAGATGCCGTGGCCGCTAGTATTGTCTTGGAACAGGGAAAGACTTTGACAGGTAGGCCCGTAGCCGTAACCTGCAGCAGCAATTCTTAATTGGCACTCATCAAGATGCACACGGCGACGTCCTCCGCGGACTCCAGGTGGTCGAAACTGCAATCGCAGTCACTTCGACATTGCTTGGCGACAAAATAGAAGGTGTTACAGACATTCTTCCACCGTGAATGTGGCTTATTCTCTACAGTTAGCAAAGATATGGACACTGAGGTTCGCAAAGTGCCCTTGGGTGTTTGCGCAAGGTCAGTTCCAAGTTACCTATCGTAACATCCGCGCGTTCGTACCTATGTATCACAGCATTGCTCCATTCAACTTTCCCGCGTACGTGGTGTTGTTGTTTCATCCAATGCTTCGCTGTTCATCCCCCCTAGCATGATTCCGTTGTGGACGATCCCAATGGCCGCCGTCACTGGAAACACCCTTATCCTCAAACCTTCAGAGCGTGATCCCGGTGCAGCCATGATTATTGCAGAACTCTGTGAACGTTCAGGTAACATGACCCTCATCGTCTATTAAGTGCTTACGAATGGTGTGTGGTAGGCCTGCCTCCTGGCGTCGTTAATGTAGTGCACGGAACTGTTCCTACTGTTAACGCTATCTGTGATCACCCCACCATAAAGGCGATAAGTTTTGTTGGTGGCGATCGTGCCGGTCGCCATATATACGAAAGGCGAGTGAGACAATCTGTCGACGACAATAATCACCCTACTTTCGTTGTGACTGACCTGTAGATCAGAGGCACCAAGAATGGCAAACGCGTCCAGGTAAGGATCTGCTTACTGCTTCACTAAATGAAGGATATAGATCACTGTGTAGGCGAATATGGGTGCCAAAAATCATGCGGTATTGATGCCTGATGGTAAGCGCGTGTTATTGGGCACCATATTGTTGCTAATAACATGTATAGCAAATAAGAACCTCGCATTGAATTCAATTATTGGGGCGGCTTTCGGTGGTGAGGCATGTTTCGTCATCATTTACAGACTAGTGAACTGTGTCGATCAGCTGCTGGACAAAGATGCATGGCTGTCTCTGTAGGTAAGTATTTCTCGGAATATTTAGGCGACCCGGGCTGGAAGGAGCACATTTCAGTCGTCCTGGTTGGAACCGCACAGTCCTGGCTCCCCGAACTAGTTGACCACGCTCGAAAGCTTCAAGTCAACGGAGGATTCGAAAGTGGCACAGACTTGTATGTGCGCTCTCCATTCTAGATCAACCCGAGTTTCATCCTTAATTACTGCACAGTGGCCCTCTCATTTCGCCGGTCGCTAAGACTCGTGTGGAAAGGCTCATATCTTCTGCAGCAGAAGAAGGCGGACGTATTCATCTCGACGGGCGGGGAATTACTGTGCCGGGCTACCCTAATGGCAATTTCGTTGGCCCCACCATTATCGAAGCTACGACCACCATGCAATGCTACCGGTTGGCATTTTTTGTCCTCTTATCTAGCATGTTGTGTCTTATGCTTCTTGAAGTGAGGAAATCTTCGGCCCTGCACTCACTGTCGTCTCCGCGGATACATTGGACGATGCACTGGATATCATCAACGCAAACCCCTACGGCAACGGTGCTGTCATTTTTACTCAATCTGGCGCAACAGCACGCAAATTTGAGACAGAAGTGAATGTCGGTCAGATTGGTATCAATGTGCCTATCCCGGTCCCTCTTCCTATGTTTGCTTGGAGTGGTAACAAAGCTAGTGCCCTGGGCGATATCGGATTCTATGGCAAGAGGTGAGCTCTCTCTCGGCAGATAACAGTTTTTTGGCAAGCAATTAACCAACATGTACAGTGGAATCAACTTCTACACGCAAAATAAGGTGCGGATTCGCAGTTGAAAGGCATCTCTGAAAGGCTAACACCCGACACCAGACTACCACAAGCCTTTGGAGAGCTGAAGACGCTGTAGGCAACCGCGCATCGGTAAACATGCCTACCTTGAACTGATCTACTGTTATCCTTACCGCCGAGGTTGAGTTGGATATGGTTGCCTTCTAAATTGTGCTACAGGAACATTGGATATGGACATCTGAGTATTGTCAGTTTTTGCTGACAACCTCGTCGAGGAAAGCATTCGAAAACTTTGTACATTCTTCAAAGCATCGCTCAAATGCCATCTGTGCAATACCAGATACATGAGATTTCATCTTGAGCTACAACGAAAACCTCACGATGTCCCCGTAGTAGGGGTCTGAGATGGGCCTGTTGTCTAGGTATGATCCCCAAAGACGCACAGTTGCAGTACCATCTTTCGGTTTCTTTGCGATCAAATTGCGAAGGTTCGATTCGTCGGCGGCAAGGATATACTGGAATCTGCTGAAATCCGCCTCCTTCACCTGGCGTGCAGAGTGATCGATCGTTACGTTGTGCTGGATCCCAGTCAACCCAAGCTCTGCACTTATTCATACCGTGAATGTCTCACCTTTTTGCACGTCGAAATGGTCCTGCAGCAATCCCGTTAGAAGCCTTGATGTCAACTATTGAAGGCATATACCTGTAGTCTGGATCCTCGCCAATATGATATGCCCCAGTGCCTGCACTGTCGACTTCGATGTCGATTCCCCGCTTTGCGACTTCATGTTTGAGCACGGCTTCTCCCATAGGAGAGCGACAGATGTTACCCAGACAGACGATAAGTACTGACAAGGTCATCGGTATCGTTGTATGTCGGCGATGGCAGCCTTTGGCAGGTCAGACGGGTGGCTACGCGATCAGTCCCCACGGACAATATGTGTAGCCCAGTACAATTCCGACCGATTGATCTTCTAAACATGCCTTCACCGCCGATCCAGGTGTTCCTCACCACAATCGCCTCCCAGCCTGTCCTCCGAAAGCGCCAAGGTCAGTCGCTCTGACTCGATGGCTGCGCGTCGGTCGAGAGTCATGCATCATCCCCACAGAATACATCTTGCGCATTTTGCAGACCAAGAAGATCTCGTTCACGTCTTACGACTTGGCTTCAGACGAGGACGCCAAACGCTTGTGGAAGAGAAAGGCGCCGCTCGGTTCGTGCTGTCGAGCATGACGGTCGTCGTTTCTGTTCTGATTTGGCGCAGATAAGCAGCAGCTGCCTGGCATACTCGTCGGGGGGAGGTACCCAGGTGTGCGTAAACTACCGTTTGGACGCACGTATCGACCGATGACCGGGATGTCGTACACAGGACTTTGACGCATTGTTGGTATCGCCATTTCTGCCGTGCCGTCCATCCTGCTGATCTCCAGCCGTCAGCGAAGAAGCCGTCGAATACGACGAGCTAGATGTCTATTTGCGACTCAAGGAAAGCTGGAACACAGAAGTCGACCAAGACCGCCCCGCGCCCGTCGCAAGACCTGTTGGCGTTCCAGGGGCGGTCCCTGTGTCTCAGATGACCCCAGAGCATCACAGGCCCAAGTTCTTTCCTCAAGATCCCGAAACCCCGCTGAAGCCAGTGAACAAACGAAACGATTTTGATATCAGTACAGAGCTCGAAGGCTTCGGACTGCAAGGGGTGAGAGTCACAGACGACGACTTAACACAGCTAGTCAAGGATCTTGGTCTCGATGGGGATGAGGCGGCGGACATGGTGAGGAGTCTAGGTGGAGAGGCAGACAAAACGAATTCCTCAAAGCCGCCTGTTGAAGATGAACATGAGGCAAAAGCAACGATAGAAGCTAAACCTGGTAAAGCGGGAGTATCCAAATCAGAATGAGAGTGGTCTACCGGGGTAATTATATGCTCAGTGTAATCTACAGTCAAATGGGAGTCATACTATAGAAACATGTCAAGGGAATATGTAGGTATAACGAATTTAGATTCATATGAACTGGTGTCACATCAGAGTTTGCATGACGGCATGTTGACGAGGAAGCCGCCATCAAGAGTAATCGTTGCGCCGTTGACGTACGCGCCGGCCCGACTTGCGAGGAACAGAGCGGTGCCCCCGATGTCCTCTGGAGTGCCGAGGCGGTTGGTCGGAATTTGCGATATGAAGATGTCTCCCGCAGTATCAAGCATTTCAGCGGTCACTGCTCAAACAACCACTTATCCAGGGTCACATCGGTTTGCAAACAGATCAACTTACATTTGCTCCGGAAAGCTCCTAGATATGAAGACGGTCAAGTTGCCGATATGGATACACGGCAGGAAAATTCAACACACCGCAGGCAATGGTATTGCTCGATATCCCTTCCTTTCCGAGTCGTCCAGCGAGGTGGCGACTTAGGTGATGAAGTCCTGCTTTTGCGGCAGAGTACGCATAGGTATCGTGATCGGGAACACCTAGACCTTCAACACTACCGATCTGATGGGTTTTAAAGTCAAGAGACGAGGTACGGAGAGATGGTGTGCGTACATTAATGATTCGGGAAGGGTCATCGAAGACATCCCCAGTTTGGCCACCCTGGGTAGCACCGGCGCGGAGAAGAGGTAGAAGTTTCTGTGTTAGAGTAAAGACTCTTTGCAGATTTAGCGTGAGGACTTTTGAAAAGCCTTGATCCTGCGTTGCACGTCCACTTTGTGCCAAGATAGAACCTGAAAATGGACTGACTGGATACTCGTCCAAGGGCTGAGCCCAAACTGTCCCAGCGTTGTTGACGAGGACATGAAGGGCTTTTTCTCTCGCCTGAAGTTCTTGCACCAGACGTTCCACCTCTGAAAGCTTGGAGACATCCGCAGGAATGGATATGCACGTGCCTGGTCCAAGGGCAGAGAGTTGTGCTGCAGACGCGTCGCAGTCCTTGGCAGAACGCGCAGAGATGTAGACCTAAAATACCGGAACATCACCTTCAGTCAGACTCAGACACCGCACCAAGAGTTCGCAGACTGACAATTGCACCGTTTCTGACGAAAGCAGAAGCAATCTGGGAAGATGAGTGATTGTTCTTTTCTTGCAGGCGTCGTGCTCACCATCTTGCCGATCCCACGGGACCCGCCAGTAACAAGAACGACTTTGCCGGCGACGGTAAACAACGATTCAGCTTGTAGGGAGCTCATCGTGGACGGGGACTGAACCGAAGTGTAATAGTGGTAAGCAACAGGTTTAAATCGCGGGTGCTTTATTGGCCCACCGGAAGAGACGCATGGAGCATGAATCATGACGGTGCCAAGCTATTGTTATGAGTTTGTTAGGGATACAAACTAACTTTACCGGCTGCCGGCATCAATGTGGAAAGACAAGAGCCGAGCTGACAGTGACAACACGGACAATTATCAACGAAGATTAATTCGTGTACCTAATTTAATGAAACATGTGAATACGCAGTTCTCGGTTCGTATTTAGCACCTGGAGGGTCCAACGGATGATCAGCCGAACAAGATCTAGTTTTCAGTGTCTAAGAGAACATCAGACATGCGTGAGCGTCGCCGCTTGAGAGGAAAGTCATCCGATGCTTGGGCTGAATGAATATCGACCGGAATATCCTCGGATTTGTAGGCCTGTAAATGTCGTGACTATGAGTCATGAAAGTGAGTACGGTTAGAACGGACACTAGTGCTCGCAACGCGACTTTCACTGGCAACATTTCTACGTGGGCGTTTTCGGACACGGGCAGGTCTGCCTTCCCTTGGCTCGGATGCAGGCGTTTCATCCATGGAAACGCGCCACTGGACCGCAGGTAGGATACATGCGGCTAGCACGATGAGAGAAAGAGTGAAGAAGGTAGCAGAAGCCCCAAGTGCAAATATGAGAGGGAAGCGAGACACCAGACCCCTGTTGGAGACAAGACTCAGCAATGACCTTTGAATCAAGGGTAGAGCAGCTTACCAGATTCCGTGGCGTTTGACTGCACCCCTCAAGGCAGCATTCCAGACACTTAACTCGCGGCCCTCACCGTTACCTAAGCTTTTCCAGCCATCCCTGCGGCCAAGGTCGATTCTTGCATTCATCTTTGAAGTCACGGGGACATAGGCGGACAATAAAGGGAGATCCAAATTAATGAGGTGTGGGGCAGTGGAGAACGAGAAAGTAGCACGCTTAGGGGGGAGTGCAATAGCCTCGATGAGGGTGAGAAGAAAGAACGAAAATAGGTAAGGAAACGAGCGTACCGGTTTGCTTACCACGACGAGGGTCTTATTAGAAGGCGTGGAAAGTGACAATGTAGCCATGAAGTTGCCGAGTGCAAAGTTCGTTTCAGACGCCGGGAGCACCAACTGGAGGAAAACATCGTATGGCTGGGCGGTAGAGAGCGCAGGCAGCGATAACTCGGCGTAGGGAGAAGGTCCGTCGCTGCAACTGGGGTCAGCAAGTGTAGGAGAGTGGTAAAGGAGGGCTGACCCATATTGAAGATAGATAGGGACCTGCCAAGCGACAGGGATATTTTTCCAGA